>JAVSIQ010000152.1:0-171721 GCA_038502775.1 Hippodamia convergens
GAACCTGAAAAGATATATGAATAAATATTATGAATTATTCACAAAATTCTTTACTACAGACTTATGGCAAGATTATCAATCTGAAAATGATGAGAAAAACAATCATTTTTCCCATCTTCAATCTTCTCACCCAAGCTTCTCTTTTTTCAATATATCAAGGGCATTATAATTCATTCACTCCTAATGAAAATATTATTCCACTAGCCAATATTATTCAAATGAATCTTTTTATTTCTGCTCAGCTTCAATATAGCTCCTAACCTGAAATTAAACACATGAATTGAGAATAATCTTATGTTAACTTATAATTTTTGGATAAATACCTTTCGATAGTTTCTCAGCATCAATTCTACTATTCAGAAAACCTAATCATTTCACCAATCTTCGTATATTAAACGAAAATATCACTGATTTATATTAAAAACCATGTATTTTGAACGGGATTACTCCGAAGTATACTTGTTTTCTTAGGGCGATATTTCGCCGCTAGAGGGAGTTTAGATTTTTGGATTCGCCAATAGACGGCTGTAGCTGTAGGATGTATATTTTCTCTGAGCTGCATAAACTTTGTTATCTGTGTTGTCAATTTATGGCATGTCAGTAACATGACAAGAGCATCCAGTTTTACGTAATTTTATGATTTTTTGCCGGAAATAACAATTTTCTTCGAGTTTTCCGCAATAGAAAAATAAAAATTAAAAATACATTTTAGAAATATTTTAAAATAGCGTCTGATGAAAAAGTTAGACGTAAGAGATCGACGATCTAAGCATCTGGTGTGTTGAAATAAAGTTATTTAATTAATCCGTTTTGTAATGGAAACTGATGAAAACCGTATTGAAATCAAAGAAAAGGCCTATGTCAGTGATCGGTGAGTAATATTTGTATGTGGTTATCTCATTCTACGAATCGACAGAAATATTGCTTAAATGAATAAATTGCTAGAGGGTCCGAGGTTCTAAGAGCCGGTACAAGTGTTGGATTTAGGCCTCAGAAAATTGTTGAAGTGTCTTGAGAGATCTCTGTCTGACTGGTACACAGTTTGGGGATGCACAGTAGAACTTTAGGTCAAGATGTTTCTGAGGTCGGACGACCTAACGCCTTTCCTTTAATCTAATTCTCCTACTTGAATGTCCATGAAAACTGCTTATGGTATCGAATGACACCACCTGTGTAGCATTTTCAAGATCAGTGACAACATGATTAAGACAAGTAGCTAATGATAAAATACACCTATTGGATTTTCAATTAGCGTATCGAAGGTATCAAATAACTATGTTGTTGCTGTTTTTATTGATCTACAGATGTTCAGTTCTGTGCTGAACCATCTTAAAATATATCAAAAAAGGAGAGCAGTACACTTAGCGTCCACTTACCATCGTTGGATTTTTTTGATATTTTACTGCTTCAGATTGATATTCATGTTGTCCTGAAGTCGTTTTTACGTATATGGATACAAAATACTAAAGGGTAATATTATATTTTCGCCTTTCAAAATTGGTTATTATGACATACGATTCAACTGACACAGATAACAAATTAAAATAGATCGATACTGACGTTCTATGATGAAAACAACTTTTTTAAACCCCAAGCGGTTATTGTCTCAACTAGTATAGTACAGGTTACTACTTTATCACATTTTTCGGCAGGCTTGGCGCGAAATTCAAATTACGTTCTTATTTTGCATTTCAGGATTTTCAGTAGGCTAACCTTTTCTGAATTCTAAGCAATTGAAAACAATAGTCCTTCACAAATATATATTTATTACTGTTCTCTATACAAAAATATACAAATATAATATAAATATACAGAAAATGAGGTAATTGTCTACACTGACCCGAAAATCTCAAAAATTGATGAAAAATTCAGTAAGCACTAACCTTGATATGCAGAGGTCTTTGGTTTTTTTTTAAATACTCAAAGTCATTGAGGGTTATCCTAAACAAACACTTCATTCTCTTCAAGTCTGTGACATGGACTTTCTGTCATTATGAATACAAAATTCTCGATTTTTTCTTAATTTATAGCCTTCTTTATTACTGAATTTCCCTAAAATGTGATGATTCCCAAGTGTTTACAATCCGGTAATATGAATGATATTTGTCATCTACTCATTTTCATTTCTACGTCAACAGCGCAATATCACATGATTCGTATGACGTAGCAATGAAGATGGCCATCATATCACCAGATTGTACACACTTAGAAATCATCACATTTTAGGGAAATCCAGTGATAAAGAAGGCTTTAAATTAAGAAAAAATCGAGAATTTTGTATTCATAATGAGAAAAAAGTCCACGAAACTGAAATATTATAACGGACTTGAAAATTGAAGTGTTGATTTGACCGTCAATGAATTTGAGAATTTTAGAAAAACCAAGACCGACCAGATAAATCTGAAATAAGATTCCTCTTCTGCATATTAAGGTTAGTGCTTACTGAATTTTTTGTCAATTTTCCGATCAGTCTAGACAATTACCAAAAATAAACATATATGTATAATTAAAAGTTTTACCAAAAGTAACACAGGGTCGCGAAAACCGCATGTCTCTATCTTCAATAATAGCTGAGATACAGTGCAGTCACACCCAATTTGGGATACAGTGTACATTTAAAAAGTTGGCTTCTCAAGATTTGCTTGTTCCCTGAATTTTTTTCGGTTTTACAAGTTCAGCACTTAATCTTTCTTGATAGTTCTTGATTTGATACTGCTTCTGGTTTAATTGTATTTTCAGTTTGTAAATCATGTTGTAGAGAATCTGTTCCTGTGCCCTCAAGTGTGTTCGTCTCAAATAGTTCAATTTAGAAAGTATCACAGTTCTTTTACCTGCAAAGAATAAATTTTTGCTTAATCACCGAGTAAAAAACATAAATCTGAAAGATTTAGCCAATAAAAAAAAACAAGAGATGAATGTGGAAAAATTATAATTGTACTCAGCTGAAGAAATTCTTCTCTCTTTCATTTCTTGGAATTTTGTCACAGAATGTGTTTTACAATGATGAAGAATGTGGTCAATAATTGTGTGAATAATGTCAATAAAACATATGTTTGACAAACACGAAACACGACTAAAAAAACCTCAAACAGAGTCATCTATTGACGATATCACTAAATATTGGCGTATGCAGCGACACGAGTATTTGTTGTCTCAACTAAAAATAGTATTTGGGGTGGGGGAAGGAAGGTGTCAAGACCCTGTTCAACTAATTCGCCATTTTGGGAATCGTTTCCTTTATCCCCGCACCTTATTTCCGATCATGAATGTCATTCAACATATATTTGGCAGCAGATTTGAATTTCTTGTCGATTTTTATTTTCTGTCAACTGACATTAACTGACTACAACCTTGATATTTTCTAGTTCTCATAAAAATTAAATTAAATTATATATCGGAAAAGAATGCTTGGAGGATCCGAAAACAGAAGGCATTTGATACAGTTGATTCTACGCACCTAATACTGAATAAATTGGAGACAATTTTTAAAGTCATATTCAATGAATAGAAAGCACAATACATCAGTGAATGGAAACGATAATGATGAACAAATACTAAATGTAGGTGTGGCGCAGGGGTCAGTTCCGGGTTCGCTGGAATATTTGATATATGTTCACAGCTTGAAACTTTAACAAACTTGTCAAAATATTTTATGTAGGCTGAAGGACCCCAGGTCAATGGCCTTTCGCTTGTCAATAAATGACAGTTATTATTATTTATTATTTTATGTTTGTGGCAATACGGTACTGGTACTTTCACTGCATGACTTGAAACTACTTGAATATTACCGCAACTGTGATCTTGAACTGTACCACGAATGGTTCTGCTACTACAAATTTAGTATTAATATAGATAAAACCGTAAATATGTTGTTCAATCAAAAAAACAAGGTAATCTGCGATATAAATGTTATGATAAATAATGACACAATCAAACCTGTAATAGAATATAGATATTTTCAGGTCTAACTTTAGATAATAAGTTAAGTTGGAGGAGCCATATAGATTATCTGTCAAAAAAGATATCTCCAATTGTCGGAGCTGTGAAAAGTTGTTCTCATCTATAAGAACATTCATCAAGAGCATTATAGTAGTTTTATAAAATCCCAAATGAGATATTTAATTCCTTATTGGGGAAATGCTCCGAACTACTTATTAGAAAAAATTCAGAGAGTACTGAAGAAATCAATTGAATTTATTTACAATTTGGACTACTCAACACCAACAGCTCAACTATTTTCTAGTACTACGATATTAAATATAAATAATTTAATGAAATTTGAACAAATAAAACTAGTTTATAAAATGAAGAATAATTTATTAAGGACACAAGCTACTTTATGCATAAGTAACAAAGAGCATAACTACAATGTTAGAAGTAAAAATGAATTGAGAAAAAACTTTACAAGAACATGTATGGCACCAAGTTCTGTTAATGTATTTAATTGTATTCCTAGAGAAATTGTATGCAATAGAAAATAAGAAAAAATGTGCCATGACTTCAAGAAATTTCTTAGACTTCAATAATTTTTTTTTTAATATTAGGAATTAGTGACTTTTTTCTCAGGATGACATAGATTATTGTTGTTTATGAGTCGAGAATGAATAAATAAAAATAAAATTTAAGGAAATTTGTTGCAGGGCCCAAGTTTTCCAGCGATGAAGAAAGTTGTGAAACAGAAATGGTCAAAGAAGAAGATGTCGATATTGCTGAACAATTCATCGATGGGAATAGAGTTTACGACAGAGCAGAATTCATATTGAAAGTTGAAGATAACCGCAGTGGCCTCACTGAAATTGATGAGAAAAATGGTTATTTCTCTATCGCAGACATAAATCCTATAACAAATGAAGTGAATTCACAGCAACATATGTGCCATGTTTGTCAGTCTACCTTCAAGAACAAATACAATCTTAAAAACCATGTGAACTCCGTTCATTTGAATTCAAAGGGGCATGAATGTCACTTGTGTGGTTTTTGCTGCAATAGAAAAGGTACTGTCAAAAATCATATCGATCGTGTTCATTTAAATTTGAAGGGTCACAAGTGTCACTTATGTGATTTTGCTGCTTATAAACAGATAGATCTGAAAAACCACATAAATGCAGTTCATTTAAACTTAAAACAACACAAGTGTCACTTATGTGATTTTGCTGCTTATAAAAAGATAGATCTGAAATACCACATAAATGCAGTTCATTTAAACTTAAAACAGCACAAGTGTCACTTGTGTGATTTTGCTGCTAATCACAAGAAATCTCTGCACAACCACATAGAAACAGTTCATTTAAACTTGAAACGACACAAGTGTCACCTATGTGAATTTGCTGCTAATCAGAAGATATATCTGACAAACCACATATCATCAGTTCATTTAAACTTAAAACAACACAAGTGTCATTTGTGTGATTTTGCTACTAATCAGAAAAATTATCTGAAATTCCATATAGATGCAGTTCATTTGAACATTAAACAACACAAGTGTCACCTATGCGATTTTGCTGCTAATCAGAAGAGATATTTGAAATACCACATAGATGCAGTTCATTTGAACATTAAACAACACAAGTGTCACGTATGTGATTTTGCTGCTAATCAGAAGATACATCTGAGAAACCACATAAATGCGGTTCATGTAAACTTAAAACAATACAAGTGTCATATGTGTGATTTTGCTGCTAATCAGAAGATATATCTGAAAAACCACATAGATGCTCTTCATTTAAACATAAAACGACACAAGTGTCATTTGTGTGAATATGCTTCAAATATGAAGAACAATCTCAAATCACATATCGATTCAGTTCATTTAAATTTAAAACTAAACAAGTGTCACTTATGTGAGTATGCTTGCAATTTTAAGGGAGATCTGAAAAAACATATCGACTCATTTCATTCAAACCTGAAGAGACACAAGTGCCATTTGTGTAAGTTTGCTTCGACATATAAATCTTGCCTTAGAAAACATATGAAGTCTTTTCATTCAAATTCAGATCAGCTAAGATGTTGTTTGTGCGAATATACTTCAAATTGTAAAACTGATTTTAAAAATCACATACAAAATTCTCATTTCATCTGAAATTATAATTAATTTCAGATTTGTGACAAAAATTCAAAAGCAACAATTTATAGTTTTCTATTAAATGTTGATGTTTACAAAAATAAATAGTGCGTATTTTTCATTGTGTATTCTCCTCATCCCATATATGTGTTAATTAAGAAAATTTATAGTTGAAGTCCTTGAGAAACAGGATCAGAGATTCCAAGAATGGCAGATAGCGAATTCCTGAATGGACAGAACAGGGACTTTTGTATCATCATAACTTAATTGTATTGTTGTGTTAATATTTGAATTGAATTGAAAACGGCTAGTAGCCAGACTACTACCAATCTGATTTTACGAACTCTGCTAATCTGTATATATAAAAATGAATCGCTGTGCGTTAAGTACGCTAAAACTTGAAAACGGCTGAACCAATTTGGCTAACTTTTCTCTTGACTTATTCGTGGAATTTCATTGAAGGTTTAAGAGGTGAACAAATATAAAAATGCTAGGTATTTGATATGGTTTTCCTTAGAAACAGAGGTGATCGATTATCATTGATTATCCATGACCATGGATTTTTGACAATTAAACATCGATGTTTTAAAATTGATTTTGCATTATTTATAAAATCGTTACATGTATTTCTCGATTTCAATAATTTCTTCAAGTAAGGACGACGCAAAGATTCCACAAAACACCAATGTTATCAATTAATAGTTCGATAAACATCGAGTATCATGTCCAGTTATATATCTCATTATCGGATTCGGTGATCATTTGGGAAAGTGACATTTCAAGTTACGTCCTCTTTTGTAGTTGATCTTTTGTGATAGATACTTATGTGAGAATATTGTAAGACAGTGGTGAATCGACTGGATTATGTTGTGCTGGAGGCAAAGTGAAATTGCCACAATTGGTTCCACCACCAGATCCCTTACGTTATTTAGTTTCTGGGATAGGAAATGATTCCAAACACTTTTTTGGCTAATATTCGAAAATATAACAGCTGCTTTCAGATGACATCGTTTGGTGCAAACACATATTGTACAGGATAATTTCAAGATATTAAACCATAATAGTTTATTGTAATATTAAATTTTATATTGAAACCAGCTGACTCGGGAGACTTCGTATTGCCTCAATTAATAAATAAAAAAGCAGATTATTTCTATTCAGATTGATGAATATTATGTTTTGTCACAAATTAAATGTCACTATCCCGAAGGATCACCGAAGGAAAGAAAATTCTCGCTCACGTAGAGGTAACCGTCACTCACAAAGATAGCAAGATGAACTCTTTGCCTTGTCGCGCTACTGAATTATCACCAAGAAAGAAATTCGAAAATGTTTCATGCGCGCGACTAATAAATCGCAACTAAATTCATTAATAACATGGATTTTCCTGAAAACCGATTGCGTTGAAGCTGTAATATTACGAGCCAAATAATATTAACAATAGGACCTTATAAAGTCCAAAAAAAAAAAAATAATTCACACACCCCAAGGAGTTCTGACCTCTGAATGACGATTGAATTGTCGCAAATTTGACTCATTCGGGTACTCGTGGAATCGATCGACATAAAGAAAACTACCTATTTGTTGTTTCATAAATTTCAAATATTATGTTCGCGTTCAGAAATTTAATTTGTGACAAAACATAATATTTGTCAATCTGAAGAGAAATAATCTGTTTTTTCATTCATCAATTGAGGCAGTACGAAGTCTGCCGAGACAGCTGGTGAATAATAATAATAATACGACCAGCACTGTTGACAATTGAGCATTGCACCAGAACAAACATAATGATTTTTAACATACAGGGTCTTTCACGAGGAACCTCACCCATATTTACGGGAAACTACTGAACGTATTTTCATGAAATTCAGCACTTATAAGTATTTCACGATGCTGATGAAATCTAAAATATTTTCAAGGCATGAGCACCTCCGTTTTTCCGGAAATGACGTCAACTTCCGTTTTTCAAATTAGAACACCATTTTTTTATTGCAGAAATAGATTCCTTAGAAAATTTTAAGTTATTTTGATGTAACATTTTTCAGTTTTGGTTGGAAAATTCTCTCTGAGCGGGAAAATTCGAAAAAAAAATCGAAAATAGAGCTCCGCTGAAACAAGAATAACTTCGAGGTTTTTTGATGGAAAATTTTTCATTTTTGGATTTTTCAAGATGTAAGATTGATGTATCCACTTTAAAAATCGAAATCGCGATTCATGATACAGGGGTGAAAAAATCGCTTTCAAAGTTAGGGATGACAAAATCGTGAAAAATCAATTTTTTCAAATTAGAAACCCCATTTTTTTATGGCAGATATTGAATCTACGTTAAAAAATAATGTGAGTGTATGCATCACACCCTTGCCCTAAAATGGATATTTTCTGAGTTATTCACAAAAAACTGTTTTTCGTCTTGAATTTTCAGCTATTTCTTTTCCCTTCACGCCAAAAAGATGAAATTTTCAGGAGATAGATATTCTGACATATTGACTCAAATAATTGAGCCGCTAGTACAGAACCATAATGACTTATGGTATCAACAAGATGGCGCGCCTCCACACAATTCACTCAATGTGTCAAATATCCTCTACAGGCTATTTGAAAATCGATGGTTGGCGATCAATGGTCCACATCTTTGGCCACCACGTTCTCCCGATTTAACTCCTTTAGACTATTATGTTTGGGGTAGGATAAAAAATATTGTCTACTCAACTCCCCTGACTGATAAAGAGGACTGCATAGAACGAGTCAGAAATGCGTTCAGGTTTGTTTAGATTTCTAGATTCATAGTTTTGAAACTCAATTTGGTTTTTAAACACTTTTGCAGATCTCCCGATGAAATAAGAAGAGCAACGCACGAAGCATTCCTGAGACGTATAAATAAATGTCTAGAAATTAACGGTCAAAACTTTGAGCATCTTCTCTAGTTATATCTGCGAGAGTTTGCCATGGTTCTCCTAATAGTAACTTGACTTCGGTTCAAGAAGGGGTGAAAAATCTACAGCATGGTTCAAATAACAGTTGCTGAAAATTTCATCTTTTTGGCGTGAAGGGAAAAGAAATAGCTGAAAATTCAAGACGAAAAACAGTTTTTTTGTGAATAACTCAGAAAATATCCATTTTAGGGCAAGGGTGTGATGCATACACTCACATTATTTTTAACGTAGATTCAATATCTGCCATAAAAAAATGGGGTTCTAATTTGAAAAAATTGATTTTTCACGATTTTGTCATCCCTAACTTTGAAAGCGATTTTTTCACCCCCTGTATCATGAATCGCGATTTCGATTTTTAAAGTGGATACATCAATCTTACATCTTGAAAAATCCCAAAAATGAAAATTTTCCATCAAAAAACCTCGAAGTTATTCTTGTTTCAGCGGAGCTCTATTTTCGATTTTTTTTTCGAATTTTCCCGCTCAGAGAGAATTTTTCCAACCAGAACTGAAAATTTTACATCAAAATAACTTAAAATTTTCTAAGGAATCTATTTCTGCAATGAAAAAATGGTGTTCTAATTTGAAAAACGGAAGTTGACGTCATTTCCGGAAAAACCGGAGGTGCTCATGCCTTGAAAATATTTTAGATTTCATCAGCATCGTGAAATACTTATAAGTGCTGAATTTCATGAAAATACGTTCAGTAGTTTCCCGTATAAATATGGGTGAGGTTCCTCGTGAAAGACCCTGTATATGAAATGCAAATGAATTTCAACAGTTTATATACTAAAACAATACTTATCTTATTTTGAGAACATTTTTAATGGAGATTGAATTCTTCTGAGTTTTTCTAATGTAAAGGGAAATTTTGTCTTCTTTCATTAGCAGAAACAACTAGTGATATTCAATAACATCTTTGGAAGTTGTACTCGTTTACGTTCCTTCAAATATTAAGCTACTTCTTCCATCCTGACTCAGTTTGTATGGGTGGAATATCAACAATTTTTTCCTTATATTAATAACAGCTAGATTTTTTTATTATGGAATACCTACCCTTTCTTTGGTTTGAAGGATATATACACGAGTAAATATTACTTTCTCATATGGTATGTTCTCGTATAATAATAGGCAAGTACAGATTTTGTATAAGATGAAAAATTTATTTAAAATATAAATAATGAATTTAAAAATATTTATATAATATACATATATATTGAAATATGTACACCTAGTTAAGAAAAAAATTATATTTCCAATTCATATTATGACAGGAAACTTTTACATCAAATCTTAGAAATATTTGAATGTTTCAAACATTCTCTCATATTCAATAACTAAAATCCCCTTTCACAAACAAAAAATGTATTCAATTAACAGTTTTACTTTCTCTTAAACAGTACAATTTTTTTATTTCATTGCCTAATACTGGTTGATTTGTCAACTTTTTACTTGAAGAGAGAAATCATTCTTTTATTGTAATATTTCTTTATTATGCTTTTGATCAATAATAATCGATGATTATCCAAAAAACACTGATCAAAATTGTGACCATTCAAAAAGATGTTTGATGAAACAAATTCATTAAATATCCTATTATTAATAGTTGTAATTGAAACACAGTTTTGACCAGCTATAATGATTTCTCGCTTCATGATTTTTTCGGTCTTTAAGCAAATTTTGATGACATCCTCTGAAGGGTCTTGAAGACCCTTTTTATTCTTCAAATCTTCAAATGAATATAAAAACGAATCTCTAGTATCAGACATATCAAATCTACTTAAACCGACCCTGTACATTGTTGGTATTAACCTATGAAATGTAATTCCTAATGATTTCTTCTTATCCACGCCATCCCGGCTACAGCAACTTCGCACAGCATAAGAAACCATTTTGTTCAATTAGTTCGACGAAGATTGTCCTTCAAATATAAATAATTTTCACAAAACTCACAACCGAACACGAAACATCAAGGTTAACGACCGCTTGACAAATGTGTCGTACCAATGTGGCGGACCATGTCCCGTTTTAGTCACGAAATCGCATCTCCCCTTATACTATACCTTATACAGTTTATTGACTCCTCAAATGGAAATGATTATTTGCTCCAAGAATGAACATTCTCTGTTGTAATAAACACTGATTTGTTATATTCTCATGTGCATCTCATTATCTTAATCTATTCATCTCATTTCTCAACTATTCTCTTCTCATAACACTTGCTAATTGTTGTTCTCGAGTTTCGGATGAATGAACATCCTCAAACGCAAAGGTGAATCATGGAATCAGTCTTCTCTCTCAATAAAACCAAATGAACTTCTCTGAAGTATCTGAACGATCAAGTAGCTCAAACATTGAACCTGATTGACAGTCTCAGTTCCTGCTTCACCTTGAGCAGTCTCCTCAAATATTGATGAAACCATTCAGCTGGTATGATCTCCTCATTATACATAAGAAATTCTCAATTTCATCCATCTTATTAATTTTCAAACAAAATGTCATGTAGTGTTCGTTTTGGTACCTCGAATAAGTTCTGGGCTGCTTATGTATTTATTGAGTCGTTCTTTCTGAAGCTTACAAACCATGCAGCTTGTTGTGAAATGTTGTACAGCTTCGTCTTTTTGTATGGTTTGTGTCTTTCTCATTTTGGTTGAACATAAATAAAGATAGTTATAATAATTATACTTCACGCAACAATTAAGGAACATAAACATTTTTAAAATTTGCTGGTGATTTTCAACAAGCTGTATCTCAGTAAAATATGCACGTAGGGGAATTGAAAAAACTTACTTTTGAAGCTTGAAGACTCCAGTTTCTTAATTTTTTGGTTAAAAATTTTGCGGATTATCGGAAACAATCCTTGGATAAATCAGGAAGAAAAAATTTTCAGAATTTTTCAAATCATTATTTTTGCTCTACGCGCATGGAACAATTTTTTCGAGCTAGACTGATTCAAAGGTCGCAGCCTGATGTTCCCCAAAGTCCCCCCTAAATCGGTGTATCGATCGGTTCAGCAGTTTTGTTCGACCGATCGATTGAAATTTTCAAAATATTGAGGGAACAAATTTTTGTTTCTTAAACTTGTTAACTTTGAAATCAATCAACCATTACATTATTTCTTCATTCTCTACTCAAATTGGTTTTTTCAAGATAGATTATTGAAAAAAAAAATTTTTTTATTTCAAGAATTTCGGTAATTTGAAAAAAAAAATTGAATTTAATTTTGAACGACTGAACTTTTCCGTTTACTGCAGAGCCACAACTTATTGAAAACAGTTTTCTTGAAAACTTTTCGACTTATTTGGTAAAACATCATAATTAAATAGATTAGTTTGGGGAACAAAAACATTGTTCCCTTAATTTTTTCTAAATTTCAATTAATCGGGATAAGAAAACCGATTTAAGGAGATATTGGGGAACATCAGGCTTAATCTTTTTCTTTAATATTGATGAAGATACAGTCCATTAACAAAAAAATGGCAAAATGACGTTTTTTTGTTCTTTTCTCTCAAGTTAACGTTGCAGGCGAAAAAAAATTTTTTTTTTAATAACCATGACAGATTATTAGGCAATCCAGATCACGTGACTTTTCAACGGCAATATGGCGCTTGGTTGGCAAACAGAGCTGATATTTCATTGAAGTCTGCAACGAGCACGTTGATTTTTGTTATCTGTTGAGCATTCTGATATTTCTTGTTAAGTGTTGAATCGAATATTAACTGTTTAAACATGCGAAGTTTATATTTAAAAAAAATTATGCAGGAAAATCCAGCCGTTGGTGAAAGGTAAAAAAATTTTATTGTTATTTTTCTCACTGAACTAGTTTATTTTAACGAAATTTTATTATAGGTATATGATGGATTGATTACTGTAATGCAAGATTGCTTGAAGAAGATGGACTAAAGTTAGCATTTGGATAATGTAAATTAGGTTTAGATCTTTTCGAAGCGATATTTCAGAAAAAAAGTCAGAAACAATTTCAACACTACAAATGAAGGGAAAAAAGAATTTACCTACTGAGTTTTTAAAAAGGCATTCTACTGAAAAATTATTCTTGACTCAATTGTTTGCTGAACTCAAGATTTCAAATGACATCAGCTAAATTGGATGAAAAAGTGCGGAATTGAAAAATAAGAAAGAACTACAATCCAAGAAGAGAACAGAACGATAAACTTATTTTCCAAATGAAACATTTTATTTTCATTCATTCAATATTGTATATGTAAATATTGATATTGTTGCTTACAAATTGTGTAATTTTTCTGCATTTTAAAGGGTAGAATTGATGTAATATTTTTATAGTTGTGATTCTGAAATAATTGTCTTAGGAAATTCTTGTCTGACAGTATTATTCGTTTGAATACACAATATGAAATTTATGCTTTTTTTAAATTTTTGATTGTAATGTTTATAATTCGACCAACATTGCTGCTGTTTTAAATAATTCTTGGGTTGTGTTGATGCGGTGGTGGCAGACACAGTAAAATGATAAGCCACATCTTTAAAATGCGAATGCAATCTTAATTTTACTAATGTGAGTAGAAGTTGATTGGAGGGACCTAAGTGTTGTTGCGGATGTTATCGAAACGTAAGGTTCTATGTCTACAAATATAACTGTTTTGATAAATTCGTCATTATTTGATAGTCGCAATTGACACTATATTTCCACTTAATTTTATTGTTTATATTGTCCCAGGGGATTGGTTTCCAGTTTCTGTTCATAGTCCCCTTCTTTTTGGAGGCGAAGTTGAGCTGCTCGTATTTCGTCATTTGTAGCTATTGTAAGGTCTGTCTGTCTTCTTGAAAGTTCGGTAATCATGCAGTGTGAACTGCATGTTTACCGAAAGTTCCTTAATATGTGGGTAATGCACAGATTTTTCAACAGTCGGTATTGGAATAAAACTGAGCATACAGTCCCGATTTGTCCGGCTCCCACAACTGACCATAATACAAGATACAGGCATTTTCCTTTCGGAATTGAACTCAGTTTCACTATTTACCATTCACTGTACGTTTAAGAAACAACTAAACGGGATCAAACACTAATTATAGTCCATTACTTTGAAAAAACTTTCAAAATCAGAAATTTTCAGGAAGTAAACAAACATACCACTGCCATCCAAGCGCCATATTGAATTATTTTGACAGGTCGTTGGATTGCCTAATTGTAGGAAATTTTCTACAGGAAAAAAAGACGCCTTTCGGCTACTTGTATTCCAAAAAATTGTCAACCAACAACATATGACCATTTTTCACTGAGATAAAGCCTGTTGAAAAACATCAAAAAATTTTTAAAAAAATTTCTGTTTCTTTAATTGTTGCACGAAGTGTATTAATTCATTTAGATTTTGGCAGTTGGACAAAAAGATGCTAAATATTTCGATGAACTTAATCTACATTATTTTTCAATTCCCATCAATGAAACAAATTCAAATGTGATTTAAGCGATGACTTGCGATTGGTAGCATAAACACATAGATGGCACTTGTGTTCCTTCAAATTATAATGGACCGAATCAATATGTCTTTTGAGCTGCCATTTTTTATGGCAAGCATAGTCACACAAATGACACTTATTGTTCACGCAAAGTGAACGTTCGCAAATTTTTCATTTTCATTCACAGGTTCGAATTCCTGAATTCGTTTCATTCATTCATATCGGCGGAAAATATTAACACCAGCTGTGAATCTTGTCACCCCGCGCATCTCCTGCGGTTGAATGAATTATTGTGCACATGATTTTCAACAGTTAGTATGCATCTTCACGTACAATACGAAAGATTGACATATGTGCCTTTTTACTGCTTCCATTCTCGCGAAATTGATTTAGTTTTCACAATTTCCAAAAATCATTGTATCCTGTCTCCACTTCCTCGATTTCAAAGTGAAATTAAGTTGAATTTAAAAACATTATCAGTTTATTGAACATTGAACAAAAACATTGGATCGAGTTAGTTCGCCTTTGGCGGTGTCGTGAAAGGTGACGATCCCAAGGACAAGTGGAATTTGATCAACATTTCAGCACATCATTACAAGGACCTTCCACCCCGGTTCAGTTTGTTGAGCTCAATCAATCTGCTTCTGGAGCGTGAGTACAATCATAAGGTCCATCTTCTCATCTTCATCTACACAAGGGTAAGAATCGATATTGTTGATTCAATCGCATTTGTCCTTATTCGTGATTTGTTGGGATTTTCTTATAAATAAAATACAGTCCATTAGTTTCCCAAATATTGAAAACGTCATAATTACAAAGTTGAACCACTTCAGTTATCAACTGAATTTTCCCCAACATAATTTTGGTCCTTCGGGCCGGATATTTAGTGCCGTTTTGTTCATTTCTTCGAAAACTTCAGTTTTTTCGAAGCAAAATTCAGATATTCTCATTTTATAGTAGTCGTTTGAATCAAAGTTCACACCATCTTGGATATTCTACAGATTCTTCACCATCTGGTGATAACGTTCACAGCTGAGATTGATAATTATTGTAAACATTCTTATCTATTACCATCGGATTTTAACATTTGTTGCTGTTAAATATGCCACCTAAAACTGACGCTGGTAGTAATACACTAAATAAATTAGTCGATAAAAGAGCCAATATTTTCTCCATTGTGACTGGAATTTGGAATAGGGTGAAATCTTATGACGCTTCCAAATTATTCGAGCTGCAAGCTTACCAAGAGATTCCTGACTATGAATCCAAGTTCCAAGATATACAGGAGGAAATAATGGATCTAAACGCTGAATTGCCAACGCAAGAGCGTTTGGATACTGCTAATGCGGAACTAGCTTTTACGGAAGTAGTTACAAATATAAGGGCGTTATTTTTGCTTCTGAAACGTCAAGAATCAACTTCGAATAATCAGCAAATGTCGAATTCACAACCTGATTCGCCTCTTTTGCTTCCAAAAATAAACGTACGCACCTTCACTGGTGATAGCGCAGAATGGCCAGAGTTCTTTCAGTTATATAATTCACTAGTTCACGAAAATAACAATTTAGCTCCCATTCAGAAGTTTCAATTACTAAAATCCTACCTACGAAATGACGCACTCGCTGTCATATCAGGATTCCAATTATCAAATGATAATTATAGTTTAGCTTATGAAGCTCTAAAATCTCGTTTTCAAAATCCCCGCCTATTAGCAACCATGTATTTAAATAATATTTTTCATCACAAGTCTTCAACGGGTAATTCAGTCTCCAATTTGAAGGAATTTCTGAACTGTCATCAATGCGCCGTGAACGCAATAAAGGCTCTAAATATACCGAATTTAGCAGATTTCTTATTTTTCTCACTCGCACTTCGTAACCTTGATCCTCACACTAGAAAGGCATTTGAAAGTCAATTAGGTTCGTCGGAAATTCCAGAGTACAAAACATTAATAGATTTTGTAACTCAACAATTGAAAGCTCAAGAATATTGCGAACAGAACTCTTCAAAATCTGCAACTTCAAATCGATTCATGAACTCTAATAAAAATAAGAGTCAAAATATCCTGATCACCAACTCTGCATCCACCTCTCGGAATCAAAGTTCCCATGATCAAACAACGTTCCGAAAATTCCGTTGTCCTAAGTGCCACGACGCTCACCCTCTGTTCATCTGTCCTCAGTATGTTAGTATGCTTAGGAAGGATAAATTTGAATTTTTGAGAAATTCAAAACGATGTTTCAATTGCCTCGGTCTCCATAATTTTAAAGATTGCTCTTCCAAAAAGTCATGCAAAGTTTGCAAATCAAATCGCCACCACACTAGTCTTCACCAAGATAACGAATCTCGCAACAAAAACTCCGTCTCTGAAGATCTTCATATAGGTAATGGGTCAAATAATTCTGACCGCGAAACAACCTAATGCTAATCAACGCTCTCAAGCAACCAGTTCAAATGATACTCTTAGTTCATATTATGTAAAGCAGAAATTCGAGTCCATCGGTCAGGTACTTTTGGGTACCGTCCAAGCAAGAGTGAAATCTGTCGACGGTTCAATGATTTCTATTAGAGCTGTACTGGATCCAGGATCACAGATTTCAGCAATCAGTCTCCAGCTTGTTCAACGCTTGGGATTTAAAATTGATCCAGTCAATGTTTCTATTTCAGGCATTGGACAAACAAATGCGAAACCTTTAGGTCTCATTAACTGTAGGTTATACCCTAAATCCGGTACAAACTCTTTCCAAGTAAAATGCACCGTATTACCGAACATCACGAATAACTTACCTTCGGTTTCTTTATCTGACGAAATCCTTAAATCATATAAAGAATTAAACCTGGCTGATGAAACCTTCCACGTTTCACAACCAATAGATATGCTCTTGGGGGCAGATACCTATTCTATTGTATTCGATCGTGAAGGCCGTAGAACCTCGCCCGGCTTCCCGGCTGCCGTAAATACATTTTTCGGTTGGACTATCATCGGTCCAATTAGCGATGCAATTTCTTCGAACAAATCAATTTTGTTCACGCAATCTGATCTGAGTGATCAGATACAGAAATTCTGGAACTTAGAAGAAGTTTCGGATGTTTATATGCTTAATCCCGATGATGCATATGTCGAAAACCATTTTTCATCGACTCATTCTCGCGACGAGAACGGTCGTTATATTGTTTCCTTGCCGTTCAAAATAGAAAATACTTCTCCAAAACTGTTGTACAACTCAAATCGCTCTTTCAAATCATTTCTGTCTTTGGAAAAACGGTTATTGAAAAGTTGTGATTCGTACAATTCATATAACAAGTTCATGACTGATTATTTAGAATTGGGTCATATGTCACCTGCTAAAATTTCTAATAGCTACGTTATTCCGCATCATGTAGTGCGTAAAGAGTCCAGCTCGTCAACTAAATTTCGGGTTGTCTTCAACGCATCCGATACCGATTCATCGGGTCAATCTCTCAATGACAGACTATTGAGCGGTCCTAAATTACAAAAGGACATTAAAATCATTCTGTTACGTTTCAGAATGTACCCTATAGCTATTTGTGCAGACATCGAGAAAATGTACCGTCAAATTCTTTTAAGTCAGGTTGATCGCGAATATCAACACATATATTGGCGTTCGTCTCCATCTGAACCTGTAGTGGAATATGAATTAAATACCGTTACTTACGGTTTGAAACCTTCGGCCTTCTTAGCTATTCGTGTATTGAACCAACTTGTTTGTGACGAGGGAGTCTGCTACCCCAAAGCATCTCAAGTTGTTTTAAACGATATATATGTCGATGACATTATTACAGGCGCCTTTGAAGTACATCAAGCAATTGAATTGCGAAATGAACTTCAGGAACTATTGAAGAAAGGATGCTTCTCTTTGAAAAAATGGTCTAGTAACAGTCCAGGTGTTCTGACGGGATTACCTATTGATCATATCGAGTCGCAGGTCGCTTTCGACGATGATTCGGTCGGAGTTAAAATCTTAGGCTTGAGATGGGTTCCCAAAACGGATTCATTCTGTTTCAATGTTAGTAAATTCGATAGGACATCAACTAAAAGATCGGTTTTATCTTATATCGCTCGTATTTTTGATCCAGTCGGATTTTTGGCTCCCGTAGTAGTTTCAATGAAAATTTTCATACAGAAAATGTGGACGGAAAAGCTAGGTTGGGATGACTCTATGCCCACTTCTTGTACTGATGAATGGTCAAGACTAGTTGATAACATTCAATCACTGTCGAATATAACGATTCCACGTTGCATTATTTCGTCACCTCAATGTCAAGTCATTCTGGCTGGGTTTTGCGACGCATCAGAGAAGGCTTACGCAGCCACTGTGTATCTATCAGTGTCTATAAACAATTGCATCTCATCACATTTATGGGCTGCTAAAACTAAAGTTGCTCCTCTAAAAACAATGTCTGTTCCTCGCTTAGAATTATCTAGTGCGGTTTTGTTGGCCAAACTTGTAAAAAATATTTTGAGTCATAAATTTCCTGTTCCAATCAACGAAGTTCGATTGTACTCAGATTCACAAATTGTTCTTTCATGGATATCCACGCCTCCACATCAACTTAAAACGTTTGTCGCGAATCGGGTTGTCGCAATAAACGATTATTGTCCTGATGCATCCTGGCATCATATCTCAACGGAGTCAAATCCTGCTGATTTGCCTTCAAGGGGTCTCACACCTCAACAGTTTCTAGTTCCTGAAACTTATCAATTTTGGATGAGTGGTCCTCCATTTTTGACCACTGCTTTTTCCAGCTGGCCTGCTTCGATTGCCAATTTAAAAACGCCCTTACCCGAATTGAAAACTCAAATTAATGTTGCTACTACAGAAGAGCGACCCCCTAATCCGTTTTTGTTAGTAATAGAGAGTTTCTCCAGTTTGAACAAAGTAAAACGAGTAGTTTCGTATATACAGCGATTCATTTTCAATTGTCGTGCCAAAATGACATCACAATTGCGATTGTCTGGACCCATTTCTCAGAATGAACTGAGCGATGCTTTGAATTCAATCCTATTGATCACACAGAATCATTACTTCACCGAATTGCGCAAAAATTTAGAGATGAATAAGCCTATTGCAAAGGCTCTGAGAACTTTGAATCCTTTCGTTGATTCTGTGGGATTAATCAGGGTGGGCGGAAGACTGCAATTTTCTTCTTTGCCTCAGGAGGCTAAGCATCCAATTTTACTGCCAAAAAAATGTGGCATTTCACGATTAATATGCCATCATTTTCATTTAAGTGCGCTCCATTCTGGACCAAATACCACAATGAGTTTGATCCGCCGTAGGTTTTGGATACTTTCCCTAAGAGGTTTGGTTAGGGCATATATTAGAAATTGTGTCACCTGCACCAGATTCAGGGGTACCACATTTCAGCCATTAATGGCACCACTTCCTGCTTCCAGGGTTAATATTTCACGTCCTTTCAGTAAGGTTGGCGTAGATTTCGCAGGGCCTTTTTCATATCGTTCGAATAACGCTCGAAAACCGACAGTTTTGAAAGCTTACCTTGCCCTGTTTGTATGTCTGGTTACCAAAGCCGTACATTTGGAATTAGTTTCGTCTCTTACTGTTGAGGCCTTCATCTCAACATTAGATCGCTTCATTGCTAGACGAGGTTTGCCAAAGGAGGTTTGGTCAGACAATGGCCGTAACTTTGTCGGCGCGGCGCGGTATTTCGCCGATGTTTCTCAATTTTTAAAGAAAAATAATGACGAGATCTACCGTAATATGTCAAACAAATCCATTACGTGGAAGTTCATTCCCCCATATTCACCTCATTTTGGAGGTATATGGGAAGCTGGCGTTAAGTCCGCCAAACGATTACTCAACAAGATGTTGTGTTCTACCGCTTGCACTTACGAAGAACTTTCAACTCTTTTTGCTCGAATTGAGGCGGTGTTGAATAGTCGACCGATCTGCCCGATATCCTCGGATCCTTCTGACTCCGTGGATTATTTGACTCCTGGGCATTTTCTCATAGGTGCACCCCTCTTATCCCCACCGGAAATTATGTATGATGATGAGAAGTCGCACCTCAAAAGATGGGAACATCATCGAAGAATGTTACAACAATTTTGGAAAAGATGGTCGAATGAATATCTGCACACAATAATGCAGCGTAGAAAGTGGCATGATGATAATTCATGCCCATCCGAGGGAGATATAGTTCTCCTAAAGGATTTCAGTTCTAGTCCTGCCACTTGGCCTATCGGGAGAATTGATAAATTATTCGCCGGACCTGATGGTATAGCTCGCGTTGCGTCCGTGAAAACTTCAACGGGTCAATACACGAGATCACTAACAAAGTTGGTGCCTCTTAAAGTATAATTTCATATTGTTTCTTTGCTCTTTTGGGTTGTTTCATTCGTATTTGGCTTGGTTTTTTTTTTGTAAAATTACGTTAATTTTAGGTGGGCGGTTTTGTTCACGCAAAGTGAACGTTCGCAAATTTTTCATTTTCATTCACAGGTTCGAATTCCTGAATTCGTTTCATTCATTCATATCGGCGGAAAATATTAACACCAGCTGTGAATCTTGTCACCCCGCGCATCTCCTGCGGTTGAATGAATTATTGTGCACATGATTTTCAACAGTTAGTATGCATCTTCACGTACAATACGAAAGATTGACATATGTGCCTTTTTACTGCTTCCATTCTCGCGAAATTGATTTAGTTTTCACAATTTCCAAAAATCATTGTATCCTGTCTCCACTTCCTCGATTTCAAAGTGAAATTAAGTTGAATTTAAAAACATTATCAGTTTATTGAACATTGAACAAAAACATTGGATCGAGTTAGTTCGCCTTTGGCGGTGTCGTGAAAGGTGACGATCCCAAGGACAAGTGGAATTTGATCAACATTTCAGCACATCATTACAAGGACCTTCCACCCCGGTTCAGTTTGTTGAGCTCAATCAATCTGCTTCTGGAGCGTGAGTACAATCATAAGGTCCATCTTCTCATCTTCATCTACACAAGGGTAAGAATCGATATTGTTGATTCAATCGCATTTGTCCTTATTCGTGATTTGTTGGGATTTTCTTATAAATAAAATACAGTCCATTAGTTTCCCAAATATTGAAAACGTCATAATTACAAAGTTGAACCACTTCAGTTATCAACTGAATTTTCCCCAACACTTATTTTTCTTCAATTTCAAATGCACCACATCTATGTGTAATTTGAGACCAACTTTCTGATTTGAAGCAAATTCACATAAATGACACTTGTGTTCCTTCAAATTCAAATGTACCGCGTCTATATGAACTTTGAGACCAAGTTTTTGATTTGAAGCATACTCGCACAAGTTACACTTGTATTGCCTCAAATTTAAATGGACTGAATTTATGTGCTTTTCAATATCCCGTTTTCGATTGGAAGAGTACTCGCACAGATGGCATTTATGTTGCTTACAATTTGAATGAACAGCATCCACATGTGCTTTGAGGTGATTTTTGTGGTTCGAAGCATGATCACACAAATGGCACTTAAACTGTCTCAAATTTGAATGAACTGAAACGATATGTCTTTTAAGTTTCCATTTATCACTAGAGGCATATTCACACAAGTTACACTTATGTCGCTTTGAATTCTTTCTAACAACTTGTTCGTTTGCACTAGGTTTTTTTTCATCGAATGAAGAATAAACAGTTCTTTCTTCTACGTTTTCGGATAGAGCACTAAAGTTATCATAACCCTCCATTTTTAACAACAAAAGCGCCTCTGTTATGGACTTGATTTCCATCAATGAATTGTTCAACGATCTCCACATTTTCGATTTTGATCTGGCCATTTCACAACTCTCGTCATCTCCTGAAACTCCAACACTGACTGAAACAAAGACAATTAACAGGCTATGTATATCATACTTTGGTTGATGGATTGGAGAAAGATCACTGTTTCTTTGAATTTTTGTGTGATTTTAATTGCGGAGAATGAAGTTGAACGGAATTACAATAATTTCAACAGACTACACATGAAAGATAAATCATGATACTTACGAGTCCTTGAAGGAAACTGTTTTATCTCTAAAGAGTCCTGTCTTGCACCAAAAAAATCCATGATTCTTGATGAAGGAAATTGTTTCAATTGACCAAATTGAAAAATAATACAGTGAAATAGTAAATCCAAAAATATCAACAATATCCAATATTTTGTTCTTTGATGAAATCAGAAATAGGTTATGTTACAGTCATAGAAAAATGCTTTATACGCAAAGAAGTTCATCTCCAAGCCACCTACTGGCGAAAATCGTAAACATCAGGTGTAGGAGAAATAAATTCTTTTGATTTGACTGGCAACGTACATTTTTGCATTTATCAACAAATTTTTTGTGATGAAACTTATTTGCCTGGGTAACACGCACCTGATTGAAAAGCAAAGCACTTAACTTGATCTCTAAACTAAATAGCGGCAATAATTTCAAACTCTCGCTTGGAGTCGCCTAATTTGAGATTGTACTAATTTCACAGTGATTGTTCATGTATTTACATTTTCTAAAGTTGTTGGTGAGAGTTGAAAACTTAAAAGCTCATTTTCTACTTCTCGTTGATTTATTTTTGTTCAAAAACTTAATGATATCAGAAACAATATGCCGAAAATCGGTGTTTATTGTTGTATTTATGGATGTGAACGTCGTGCTAACAAGGACCATGTTAGAGGCTGAAAAGAAATGCAGTTCCTACAAAAAAAACTTCCTGAGGGATCTCATGAAACCACTAACATACAGAAAAGACCGACTATAATCAAATATGAGCCTGCATAGCCAATTTTAATAATTTTTATTTGCATTATGTTCTTTTCAATTGAAAGTAATTCATTTTCTGTTGAAAACCAATTATGGATCAATGGGAGATCCAGAAACTGACAAAGAGCTCCTTACACAGGTAAAAAACTGAAATTTTCTCATAGTCATTATATTAAAGTTATAATTTCAGGAAATATCCAGAACAACTGATGAACGATTGGCTGAGGAAGCTTAATGTGCTTTGGCAAAAGTTAAGAATGAAGATGTTGCAGTCAAAGTTAATACTTTGAAAATTCGGACAATATGTCACCATAATATATAATAACTGAATAAAACCTAAGCAGTATAACAGGGCTGAATTTTTCAGATGCTAGACACAAGAAAGAAATTTTGCAGTAGTGAATATGTCAACCCTAATTTTTTCATAAGATAGATTTTGAAAGTAGTGCCTTATGAGTAGGTACTTTACAAATATCTTTTGAGTACTTTGTGCATACATTTTACGTTATAGTGTCCAAATTATATATACCGAGTGAGTCCAAGGTGTGTATCGAGCTTTCTGTAGTACATTGAAAAATAAGTAAAGTTTGATGAATGAACTCATGGACCAAAATTCATATAAAGGAGATATAACTTTCCAAAGTTGAAGAAACTAAAAATTCTCTGCATAACTTCTTACCGGTGAATGACACCAGATTAAAATTTCGTGCATAAATGTTCCTGATTAAATTTTTTCATTACACTTGTATATTTCTGATACTATCACCCCCAGAAAGCTTGCTACACATTTTTGACTCACCTTGTATACAAATGTCTTCGGTTTCTTTAAAAAAATTGTAAGTATAAAGGTATGTCTACAATAGAAACCTGGATATTTGTAATTTTTCTACATTTGGTTTTTCCTCATTTGAAAGTATTTTTATACTGATTTCAGCACAGTAATTGTTTTTTCATTTTATGCATTAGTTCTCGAAATATTCTTGACTAAGCATTTGAAAATGAAGTGGTGTTTTCATGGCACTTGTAATGTTTTTTTTTGTGAAAAACCTTTCAAATGAGGTATTACTCACCCCATATCTTCCCTATTCAAAAATTAGGGGGGGGAGAGTTGTAGTAGCAAGGGTTGAAGCGCTATGCGTCCGTAACCTACATCTTAAGTTGTCCCCCTCGAAACAGAAATCGACCTGTCCGAGCATTTCTATCGAAAAAATTTATTTCGTCTGTAATCTCGTCTGTTTCGTTTTCAAATGGCCACCCTGTATTTCGAGAACTAGTGCATAAAATGAAAAAACAATTACTGTGCTGAAATCAGTATAAAAATACCTTTCAAATGAGGTATCACTCACCCCATCTTCCCTATTCAAAAATTGGGGGTGAGGGTTGTAGTAGCAAGGGTTGAAGCGCTATGCGTCCGTAACCTACATCTTAAGTTGTCCCCCTCGAAACAGAAATCGACCTGTCCGAGCATTTCTATCGAAAAAATGTATTTCGTCTGTAATCTCGTCTGTTTCGTTTTCAAATGGCCACCCTGTATTTCGAGAACTAGTGCATAAAATGAAAAAACAATTACTGTGCTGAAATCAGTATAAAAATACCTTTCAAATGAGGTATCACTCACCCCATCTTCCCTATTCAAAAATTGGGGGTGAGGGTTGTATAGTAGCAAGGGTTGAAGCGCTATGCGTCCGTAACCTACATCTTAAGTTGTCCCCCTCAAAACAGAAATCGACCTGTCCGAGCATTTCTATCGAAAAAATTCATTTCGTCTGCAATCTCGTCTGTTTCGTTTTCAAATGGTCACCCTGTATAATTTCTCAGTGTACCCATTTCCATGATTTTGAAAGTGGTGTGTAAATCAAAGAAAAAAATGCTGCAATATTGTCTGCTTTGAGTAAAGAGGAAAAATCTGCTGAGCATGTGCTATTCAAAATGCAATCTGTGAGATTTGAAAATGCAGAGGAAGAATCTGAAGACAATGGGACAAGTTGACAAGTGAAAACTAGTGATTTGATGTGAAATTTTGCTAACGCCATTAAAAATGAGAAAGAATTGAACTCCTTGACTGAATTTGCAAACACTCGGTTTGAAAGATTATAAGTTTTCAAACAATTAAAATTTCTTAACTATTTTATAAACTTTCGGAGGTTTGTTCTATATTTATGTTAGCATTTTGTTTTAGTCGTTTCACTTTGACTTGGCAATTACATACTTCTCTTCTGACTCTTTGGTATCATCTCTGGCAAATTTTCCATTGTAAACAAATATTTTATCTATGTTAGATTGTTATCTTAATATTATATGATGAAAGATATATACAATTTCCATTTTAAAATTACAAACAAAACACAAATGAAGACTGGAAAAAATTTCAGAATCGTTTATTCATTTTGCAACATATGATTGAAGAAATGATTAAATGAAAGGTTCTCAATCAAATTTTGTTCGTAATCTTCATGAAAGGGAGTACCCACTTTCAAAAATGATTTGGGAAAACTTTAATAAACAATGAAGTCGTATGTGTCCAAATTCAACAGATTCATCTGAACCTGTGTGCAGCACGAATGATTCTGCTTCAATTGGATATCACTTCGAGGTAGTACCATTCATTTACGAATTCTGCAGAATCTCATGGATCTAGGAAATACTTCCGAATATATTATTCTTCGTCATTTTTAGTAATCCCAGCAAGTGTAATACATATTCATTTGACCAAAATAATTGTTCTCACAAGTAATTTTAAATATCTTTGCATACAATTTTTTCATCATTCGTGGTGAAAACGAGTTGTTCTTCTGAATTCGCCACACTTGATGTACAATCAGAAATGTATTAACACACACTACCTTCTTAAAAAGCCTTTAAATCACTCTTAAAATGAAAATCTATTCATTTAATTCACAAAATAACATAAATATTCCGTCATTCAAAAATTTACAAACAAATCCCGTAGCGCCACTCAGACTGGTGGCTAAATTTCGAACCTAGAAAACAAGTATTTACAGCGCCCTCAACGTTAGATTCGCCAATAACGCCAGGCACTAATAAATCCTGGCCGTATTTGACATCTGAGCATGCGCAGAGGAAAAAATGCCTGCCACTATTTGTGGCTCCATTATTCCTAACCATAGAATATAAAATAGATTCTTTATTCTATGTTCCTAACCTTGTATTTCATTATGGAGGGTAGAGATGAGGAGAATAATCTCTTATGAAGGAACTGTTAGGAACTGGGCGGTGGAAATGGATAAATAAAGGTAACAAAATTCTCCACAGTGGCTCTAGTAACAGTAAAAGTACGAATTGAAAACGACGTTCCCGCGTGTCTACATCCAGCAAAGTGCACGTTCACACAGCACAGTTTGTTTGGAGAAAGACACATGAAAATTAACGTTCATAGAGGGCGCAACCTACGCAGGAACCATGATACAAAGAATGTATTCCTCGTATAATGCGCAGCAACCGTTAGTATTTATCTTGGAACATCAAACAAGTGAAGAAGAGGCCTAAAATATTCACAATGATTTGACCTACTCATGAAAATTCAAGTTCCCAGAGGGCGCAGCCTATCCGTGAATCGTGAAATTAGTTTTCACTCGTTCATCTTGTTCTGTGGATTACAGATCACGCGGTTATCTGTGGTGCGGTCTTGAGGTTAGTTAAGGTCGTTATTGTTTATTTACTTTACTTTCTGTTGTGCCGTGGTTGAGTGAAGGTAGTGTGTTTCCAAGAACAAAATTTTCATACAACACAATGGTAACTTTTGAAAACCGAATGGAAAATGAAGGAAACGCCTTTGTCAATGACTGGTGAGTACTAAATTTTGAGATTTCTTTAACCCTTACTTAAATAATCATAATTCTGATAAAGGGAGCAATTATTAAACGTTTCAGCGTCGTTTCTACTTTCGAGCCGAATATTACTTGAAAAAAATCATCAATAATGAATTGAAGGTGAATCATCTATATTTCTTCATTAGTGAAGTGAGTATTGAAATAAAGCTAAAATCAAGCAATAAGGATTTAATGATTATTTTCCCAGGGTTTTCACCTGAGCCAACAAATTTTATTGTGTGCTTGGTACATTTTCAAAATCACAAGAATACCTTACAAATGTATACATTACTAGATATTCCAAGTTATTCTGAGAAATGGTCTTTGAACATACAATGGTTCCTGGAGATTCTTGGAGTGGTAGATCTGCTCCAATTTACCAGTTACATGAATGATCCCAAGAGTTGGATCTTCTAATTGCAAACGACCTCTCTATCGGATTATTTTCAAGTATGTTGTGGTTCTGCTAAGGGTAAGGTGTTCATAGATTCGTCTTACCTTATAACAAGATGGTTTTATTTACTAACTCGATACTAAGTATTGAAGAATGGTTGGATTATTAGAAATTTTGCAGATAGTAGGTTCTATCTGCTTTTCTTTTCAATTTATATTCATGTGATAATTTTGCTGAAAATTTTATGGCCATAATATTGCCCTTGTTTTGCCTCATTTTGCTTTTCATAGCATACAATTTTTTCAAATATTTAGAAATTCAACAAAATTACTTTTTCGGCTAGTGTTCATGAGAAAACATAAAAAAAATGAGGTTTTTCTTTGCATTTGAACAATCAAGAAGGCTGAGGTAGTTGCATTTTCAAAATGTGAAAAAAATTCTTTTATCTAAATAGTTACTGTCCTTTTAGTGTATTGATCTTCCTTTTAAAATTTTAGGAAAGACTGCTTCTATTAAGAATTGAATCAAGTATGGAAGAATCTTAACAAAATCTAAAGGGGGTAGGGGGTTATAAGAATTAATGGTTTATTAGTCCCACCACATTCATTGAAACAGGGTTCAATAAAACTTGAAAACAGGGACAGCATTTGTTGCTATAGATTTTAGAAGGTTTAATTTACAATCTCCAAAAATGGTTTTGTGTTTTTCTGATGGGCAAAATTTTTAATCAAATTTCAAATTGAATCTTAAAATTTTCACGAATTCCAAAACGTTTGAAAGAAAAAGTATCATATTTCATTGTGGAAAAAGTGAATTTTCATGGTTTTCCTTGAAATTTGGCACTTTTTCTTCCTATCAAATATTATGCTACTTTCGTATTCACATCTTTTTGAAAAAAAATTGAATGAAAATTTTAAAATGTGAACTGTTTGTATCAATGGAATCAAGAAAATCTGTTTCAGGGATTGGACTTCCCACAATGAAGAAAGATGTGAAACTGACATGGTCAAAAATGAAGAAGTGGATGTGGCTGAAAAATTCATATGGAAAGTTGAAGATAACTTGGATAAAATTGATGAAACAAATGGTACCTCTGCCATTGTGGAAAAAAATCATTTGAGAAATGGGAAAAATTCTCAGCGACCTAGATGCGATATTTGTGGGTTTGCCTTCAAGAGCAAATACAATCTTAAAAGACATGTGAAGTTTGTTCATTCGAATTCGAAGCAATACAAGTGTGTTTTATGCGATTTCGCATCAAATTATAAGATGAGTGTCCAAAATCACATGAATACATTTCATCATTACAACAAGCAACACAAGTGTCATTTATGTAGGTTTTCGTCCAATCAGAAGAATCATCTCAGATTGCATATCGATACAATTCATTCAGATTCGATTTATTCGAAGTTAGCTCCTAATCAGTCGATAAATCTCAAAAGAAAAATAGGCACTGATCAATCCAATCTTGAGCGATATGATTGTTCTTTATGTAGTTTTGATACAAAGTATAAATTTGCACTTAAAATACATGTGGAATCGTTTCATTCGAATTTGCTCAGATGTTGTTTATGTAGATTTACCTCGAAATGTAAAAGTGACTTCAAGAATCACATAAACCATTCTCATTTTTTATGAAATGTACCTTGATATTGTTCTATTTTTAAATATACTTATTATCTAAGCTAGAAGTTTTATTTGAGAAGTATTCGAATGAAATGGGGTTTGCAAATTTTTCAATCCCTGAAATACAACTTTCTAACCTTGAGAGAAAGAGGAGAATTAATTAATCGATGAAACCCCTTTGCGACTATCTCTCAACAGAATCTTAAACACAATAAAAACTGTGCATCAAGCAAGGAGGCTTTTAATATTTCAATCTAGTAATATTTCAGTTCTAAATGTGTGCAACTTCACCCTAATTCAGTAAAGCTATTTCATTGGCTAGCTAATATAAAAGAAGAAAAGATATAGGATATAAGCTCTATGGTTAAATCTCATCAAAATTGTCAAATGTCAAAAAAATTAGCGCTCTACATGTCATTGTCACTGCTCCAAGATGACACATTGACAGAACCAAAAAATTATTTTTCCTAGAATGCTGCTAGAAAGAAAAGAAAAATAATATAAGCTCTATGGTTAAACCCTAACAGAATTTAAGGTATTTCCGGTCAGTACACGCGCTATATTCCCCTGAAGCACCCACCGAATTTTACGGGGATTCAGGCAACCTATGGAGGGTTCATGGTGTAAAAGTAAGGAGAATAATCTCTTATGAAAGAACTGTTAAAAACATACCGAGCGCAACAGGATAAATAAAGGTTCAAAAATTCTCCACAGTGGCGCTGGTAACCGAAAAGGTACGAACACAGAACACTAAGAAATGAAACGTATCTACTAATCTTAGGCTGTTGTCTGATATTACGCTCCATTGTTTTCATGAGGAAATGGGTCTGAATGGCAGCAATTTTAAATGATTTTGAAGGGTTATGTTTGAAATTACCCGTGATCATAATTCACGTTACTCTTAATTGAATAATAGATTGCGGAGGAACAAAAGACTACCACCTTCCTTTATTCCTCTTCGATGTATTTTTGGAGTGTTGAGAAAAATATACCAAAATGAATTTGAAAATTTATTGAAAATGTATTACTTCTTACAACATATTTTAATGAAAAAAAATTGTGTTATATGAAAAAGCCTACCATCATAATATATAGATACTATCAAAGCATGAATTATTTAATCATTCATTTATTTGTCACAAAAAATTATAATTTTTAAGAGATGGAGCAACTCAGAATAACATGACAAATGGAACCACACAACGATTCAGATCCGTTTGCACCATTGTTCCTTAAAGTTAAGGATCCCTTAAATCCGTTTGCACCATCGTTCCTTAAAGTTAAGGATACCTCATTGACCTATTATACATGGACGTCTTTCTAGAGAGAGAAAGTGGACTTCTGAATGAGATGGAGTAATTTAGGGCACTGTCAAACACATAAACATAACCAAGTTATTTCTAGTTCACGATCTATTTGAACGGTTGGATTTGTGTTGATTAGAATTTTTATTCTGAAGGTTGAAGATAATTCTTTCAAAGTTCTTTTAAGAACTATTAATAATAATGCAGGATAGTTGTGTTGCATTTAACTGCACTGCCAGATACAAAAAAGGAACCAATTTGAAATTTCATGCGTAAGTATAGGAACGCATTCTCTTTTTATATTTCGATTAGTATCCTCCATGAATTTATTGAAATTACAGGTTCCCAAAACTCGAGAGCTTGAGGAAAAAATGGATTGATGCTGTAGGAAGGGCTGATTTCGAACCTTCTTCAATATCGAAAATTTGGGTAATCATTTTCGAGAAGAAGATCACTATGTGAACCCCAATGGGACTGTAGTTCTCAAAAAAGATGCTGTTCCTTCTTTGTTTTGTTTCATATTTCCTACAACATCTGAGAGAAAGGAAAGAAAGAAAGAAATAATTTCAACAACTGCAGATGGTAGGACAGGTTCATATTTATAGAATTCGTGGAACTTCTTTGTGATAAATTCAGTAGTAATTCGCAGATTAATTATAATGAACAATGTTGTATCATTCAGTTGCTTGTTAATATTTTTTTGCAGTAGTTCTGTTTTTGGAAAGCCCCAACTTTTTCATGGATAAAGGAAAAAAAGAATCGCTCTGTCTCTCACCAGTAGACATACAACCTAATTCACACGAGATTCAGAATGTGCAGCCCCAGGTAGAAGAAACCAATATCAGGAAAAGGTGAATGAGAAATTTTGCCTTCATACTAGATAACAAAAATTTTATAAAAGAATCATTGCCTTACATAATTCTTCTCCAACTTCTTTCATTCCTTCTTTAGAAAAAGATCAGTTCCTGTGTATGTAGGAGATTTTGTAGAAGCTGACCTATATGACACATATCTGAAAAGTATGTTGAAGTTATCTCTCAACTTTCTTATAACATTTCATTGCCTATTATGAATATCTCCAGGGAATAGGATAGTTGAACCATCCCTTGAAGAATAACATTGAGCAACATTAGAGAAGAGGACCAGAGGCAAGAGAGATCAATCCAATTTTCTTATACATACTGGACGAGAGGAGGTTCTTCTTAGTGGTGAGTGTGAAAGCAGACTGTGAAAAAAGGTTTTTACACATTGACATTGCATTTCGATAATCTTGGAGAAGTCTTACTGTTTTTTTTCAACAGATGTTTATGACAAGAAGAGATGTCCTCCATTGTTGGAATGTAGCAGCTCATTAGTCTGGACAGACACAACATTCTACTGGAGTCTAGGGTTTTTTTTGCTGAGGTTTTTCATTTATATGATATTTATAGTACCCCCAAACCTCAGCTAACACTTTCTAACACATGCTACATGCTGTATTCTTTGGATTATTTTGTGTATTATTATATATATCAAAAGAATGAATATATGTATATTAAAGTGTTTTCTTTTTATCAATTGATTTATTTTCTAAAATGTGTTATTTATTATGTCTATATGTAAATATATCTCATCGAATAAAGGAAAGATAAACCTCATATTTATTTTTCTACTACTATCGGGTGCCTTTCCCATGTTTTTTAAGTGATACCTCACGGGACAGTGCCCAGTGAGAGCGCCCGTCAATTTCCTCAGTTCCAATTTGCTGAGTGAGAGGACTTTGACCATGATAAATATCTCAGCTCTGGAATTTCAAAACCTTTGAATAATATCCAAATGATCAATCAATAAAACATGCTGACCAAAGTTGAGGAGGTCGGTCAATCCAATTTACATACATACTGGATGAGAGAAGGTTCTCCTTAGTGGTGAGTGTGAAAGCCGACTGAGAAATGAATAATTGTAGTGATAAACTACAACACCAAAAGTGTTTTCTTTCATCAAGTTCGACAATGGTATAGAATTCCCCTTTTGAATACTTACTCCGAATTCCAACACCATGGAAATTCCTGCATTTACAAATTTCATAAGAAAACCTAGCATGATTATTCTCTTTTCTGACCCTAAAACCAGTATTTACTCTAACGGATTGGAAACCAGTGAAAAAATCAACATTCCTTATTAAGACTCCTTTGACTTTTAAACATAACCGATTCAAACTCAACTTCAGAAATATTTAACGGAATTCGCCCAAACTTTATATTTTCAATCTAGGATATCTGCTGAAATAGTTTTTGCAAAAAAATACCCTAGTTTCATTCAGTATTAATCACAAAACTATGACAATATCATGATGTTTATATAAAACATTGTTTTGTTTCTAACACGTGCTTTTGACAGTGCCCTAAGTTGGATCCTCTCTGTTCGTTTCATGGGAACTGTTGAGTCTTTCTTTCTCTTATGGAGATTGCCTCCGATTTCTTCTAAAAAGTCACGTGACAAGGAGTCCATAGTATAATAGGTCAATGGGATACCTTAAATATTGACAGTTGCACGACTGTCACTCAAATGGAATTCTTACGTAAGGGACATAAGAATATAGAACAATATTTAATTATCCTTGTAGGGACCTTTAAAAATAGTTCTATCTAGTGATATTTCAGTTTTTCATGTTGTTTCACTTCACCCTAGGTCAATAAAGCCTCTTCATTGGCGCATTCGGCAGAGAAAACAGTTACGGAACTGTTACCGAATTTCTATGATCTCCTGCTGAACGTTGAGCTACCTATGTAACATGTTGGGTAGCGGTCGCCATTTTTAGTAGCGTACTTGGCTTGCGCTCCTTTTCGGTAACGTGTTGTGTGACTGACAGTTGTGACAGTTTGCTACCGCTCTTTCTGCTGAATGCGCCCGATGTCAACAGATTTCCGCTACCGGTACCTATCAGTAGCGCAAACAGTTTTGTTAGCGCTCTTTCTGCTGAATGCGCCCATTGGCTGGCCGGATACAGATGATAGTTGTCATTTCCTTAACCTAGCTTTACTGTCATTTTGACGATTTCATGCTAGTTGAAATTTCAAATTTTTTGCTATAAACAACAAATGTTCAGTAAGTTTGACAATTTATTTTAGGTTCCCATCCTTAAATTGAGGTTAGGTTTAAGGATAGAAACGTCACTTATATTTTTAAGGAATGATGGTGCAAACGGATCTTAAATATTGGCAATCGCACGAGTGTCTCTCAAATGGAATTGGCGAATCCAACTACCGTTGAGGGCGATATAAATACTTGTTTTCTAGGTTCGAAATTTAGCCACCATCCTGAGTGGCGCTAGGGTTTTTTTGTAAATTTTTGAATAACAACGGGATATTTATATAATTTTGTTGAACAAATGAATAGATTTTCATTTTAAGAGTGATTTGAAGGCTTTTTAAGAAGGAAGTGTGTGTTTATGCATTTCTGATTGTACATCAAGTGTGGCAAATTCAAAGAACAACTCGTTTTCACCACGAATGATGAAAAAATTGTATGCAAAGATATTTAAATTACTTGTAACAACAATTATTTTGGTCAAATGAATATGTATTACACTTGTTGGGAATACTCAAATGACGTAGAATAATATATTTGAAAGTATTTCCTAGATCCATGAGATTCTGCAGAATTCGTAAATGAATGGTACTACCTCGAAATGATATCCAATTGAAGCAGAATCATTCTTGCTGCACACAGGTTCAGATGAATCTGTTGAATTTGGAAACATACGACTTCATTGTTTATTAAAGTTTTCCCAAATCATTTTTGAAAGTGGGTGCTCCCTTTCATAAAGATTACGTACAAAACTTGATTGAGAACATTTCATTTGATCATTTCTTCAATCATATGTTACAAAATGAATAAAGGATTCTGAAATTTTTTCTAGTCTTTATTTGTGTTCAAGTGGTTTTGAAATTGAAATTGTACATATCGTTCATCACACAATATTAAGATAACAATCAAATATAGATAAAATATATTTTTACAATTTAAAATTTGCCAGAGATGATACCAAAAAGTCAGAAGAGATGTATGTAATTGGCAAATCAAAGTGAACCGACTAAAACTAAATGCTGACATAAATATGAAACAAACCTTTGAAAATTTATAAAATACTCAAATAATTTTAATTGTTTGAAAACTTATAATCTTCCAAACCAAATGTTTGCAAATTCAGTCAAGGAGTTCAATTCTTTTCCATTTTTAATGGCGTTAGCAAAATTTCACATCAATTCACTAGTGTTCACTTGTCCCATTGTCTTCATATACTTCCTCTGCATTTTCAAATCTCACAGATTGCATTTTGAATAGCACATGCACAGCAGATTGTTCCTCTTTACTCAAAGCAGACAATATTGCAGCATTTTTTCTTTGATTTACACACCACTTTCAAAATCATGGAAATGAGTACACTGAGTTGTTGATTGAGAAATTATATGTTTATCCCTAAGAGTATCATTCCTGGATTCTCTCCTCAATTTATGTTGGGCCATACAAGCCCTATTCATTTTATCTGGATATTAACTACATCGCAAGTTTTGAGAAGTCACAGCAGTAGCTTTAAGATCAGGAGCTTTCATTTGCTGAAATTTTGAACCTGAAAAGATATAAGAATAAATATTATGAATTATTCACAAAATTCTTTACAACAGACTTATGGCAAGATTATCAATCTGAAAATAATGAGAGAAAACAATCATTTTTCCCATCTTCAAACTTCTCACCCAAGCTTCTCTTTTTTCAATATATCAAGGGCATTATAATTCATTCACTCATAATGAAAATATTATTCCACTAGCCAATATTATTCGAATGAATCTTTTTATTTCTGCTCAGCTTTAATATAGCTCCTAACCTGAAATTTAACACATGAATTTGAGAATTATCTTATGTTAACTTATTATTCTCGTATAAATACCTTTCGATAGTTCTCAGCATCAATTCTACTATTCAGAAAACCTAATAATTTCACCAATCTTCGTATATTAAACGAAAATATCACTAATTTATATTTAAAACCCATTATTTTGAACGGGATTACTCCGAAGTATACTTGTTTTCTTAGGGCGATATTTCGCCGCTAGAGGGAGTTTAGATTTTTGGATTCGCCAATTCTTACGTGAGGGACATTGTGTTCAATAAATGGCAACATTTGTGAGAGTCTGGGGAGAATAATATTTTGGTATTGGCAATTCTGTCCAAGTGTCAGATGCACGGTAGATGTCACTGTCATATGAATATTATGACATTTCCCTTTCGATTTCACCAAGTTTGTTATTTTGTGTTTTGTGTAGTTATCCTTTCAAGTTCGAGAACTCCATTATTTTTTTTTTTTCTATTAATATGCAATTTCTTGGAGTAGGACTTTCCATAGAGAAAAAACCAACAATTTCTTTGAACGACTCGTAAGTATTTTTATTTCATTCCATGGGTGGACTGTTGAATTCATTGTGCTTCTGGGAAACTCTAAAGGCCAGAATATCGCTCTATCTAGTGTAACTAACCGTCCACTGGTTCAGATAGAACACGGCACTTCCCATTTTGGATCTCCTCAGTTCTTTCATTTTAATATTAATTCATTTCATGCCAGTCAAAAACTCTTTTCGAATGGAACATTATTTTGGTTGATGGCCTTTGACTGTGGTCGATAAAGAACATTATTTCTCTTTGTTTCAGTATTGAAATTGTACCAGATGAAGAAAGTTGTGAAACTGACAAGGTCAAGATCGAAGATTTGGAGATCATCGAACAGTTTATTGATGAAGATCGAGTTCATGACAGAGATGCCTTTGTTGCGAAAATGGAAAGTGATCTATCAGACAAGATTGTTGTTTCGTCACTCAACGAAAAAAAACGTGTTGAAAATGTTACGAACAAAGAGAAGTGTGAACTTGTTTGTACAAATGATGTTTCTTCAAATTTGAAGCAGCATAAGTGTCAATCCTGCGACTATGCTTCAAATTACAAATTTAATCTCAAATCGCACATTGAATCAGTTCATTTGAATCTGAAACTGCATATATGCCATTCGTGCAATTATTCTTCTTATTGGAAGCTTGCTTTGAAGAGACATTTGGATTGCGTTCATCTGAATTTAAAGCGACACCAGTGTCATTTATGTGACTTTGCTTCGAATCAGAAGGAACCGCTGAAAATACATATCGATAGGGTACATTTGAATTTGAAACAACACAAATGCCATTTGTGTGACCTTGCATTCAATAGAAAACATCATCTCAAGGCGCATATTGATTTAGTTCATTTGAACTTAAAGCAACACCAATGCCATTTATGTGACTTTACCAGCAAAAGGAAAAAGCAACTCGAATCACACATTGCTTCAGTTCATTCAAATTCGAAACCGCATAAGTGTCAATTTTGTGAATATGCTTGCAGTCGCAAGATAAATCTTGAAAGGCATAAAAATGCAGTTCATTTAAATTTAAAGCAAAACAAGTGTCATTTGTGCGATTTTGCTTCAAATCGTAAACATCATCTCAAATCACACATGGATTCGATTCACTTGAATTTGAAACAACACAAGTGTCATTTATGTTACTTTGCATCCAATAGAAAAGATAATCTCAAGAAGCATATCGATTGTGTTCATTTTAATTTGAGGCAGCATAAGTGCCATTCATGTGATTTTGCTGCCAAGAAAAAAGAAAGTCTTGAAAAACATGTAGATAAGGTTCATTAAAATTTGAAGCCATACATTTTTCATTTCTGTGATATTGCTTCAAAACAGAAACAACATCTGAAAGCACATATAAAATTGATTCGGTTCATTCATATTTGAATAAGCAACATTAATGCCACTTGAATATATTACTGTATTTATTACTAGAAAAATAATACTCAATTCATGAAAAAATAAACGAAGTAGTCAAATTGAGAAAAATATTAATTTTCCACAATTTCAAATTCATATCGGAGCAGCATATATTCTTGTAGTCTTGTTTTTAATTCAGAGGGCCTCACAGATAGTGACTGGAGTTATTCACTGTTTTTTGAAAAACAAATTACAAATAAAGGCTTGTAGAATAATGAGGATTAAATGAAGGCGTCACTCATTATCTCAGATTTTTTAAATGGGATACCGAAAATATATTCCAAGTCACCCTGAAGAGAACGGTTTGCTATCCTGGGAGGTGAATGAGAGTCTCAAAGCTAGAATTCAAGAAATGCGACAATTTTTTTTCTACAGTTTTTTTACTCACATCCATTTGTACGATAAAAATAAGTGGAGTCTTTTAAGGGTACCCTGTATCTAAAATGTACTATTTTCGTGATATTCAGGAATAATTGTTGGACAGTAGACAGTGTTAGATACGAGCATAATATACAGGGTGTACCAAGTTCGACGGTCTATTAGGCGTTTCTGGAGAACTGGACCTATTTGAAATCTGAAAATTGGGATTATATCATTGTTTGACATTATCTACCGATCTAAAATATTTTTGGAGCCTGACCACTTTCAGTTATACAAGGAGTGAAAAAATATTTTCAAAAGTTTTTTTTTCTGTTTTTTTTGTTTTCGAATTTGATAGAGTATGCAATTCTGAATACATTCGTACCCAAATCGTTGCATTTGTCGAAATACTTTCCAAAATATCTAGAAAAAACTGAAGAAAAAAGGGAGACAAGTGTATTCGGTATTATGTTTGTTATTCCTAACCTAGATATCGTAAGCACAAACCGTTTTCACATTTCTGAAGGCGAAGAATGTGGAAATATTGTACATTTTCAGAATTTTGAAAAACCCATCACGAGGTGTTCCAAATGTTGGTTCAAAAATTGGGATCAAAATTGACCCATAACTTTCGTTTTTCAAAATTAGAACCCTTTTTTTATGATTGTGTTGGATTGTGCGAAGAAAAATGATGATTATGTTTCAACATGTTAATGCTCCTAAAATTAATAATTCTTGAGTTATTCAGGATTTCCTGATTTCATGTTCTACGTACCGTCAAATTCATTAAATCTGTTTCATATCAACAATGACCTTGGTCATAGAAGATAAATTAGTCAAATAACTCACTAGTGACTTCCTCTTTGTTGAATTCATTTATCATTGTTGATGTAAAACATTTCATTAATAGAAACAGAAAATCCTAAATAACTCAAGAATTAGTTGTTTTAGGAGCATCAACATGTTGGAACATTATCATAAATTTCTTCGCAGAATCTAACGCAATCATAAAAAAATAGGGTTCTTATTTGAAAAACGAAAGTTATGAGCCAATTTTGATCCCAATTTTTGAACCAACATTTGGAACACCCTGTGACGGGTTATTCAAAATTCTGAAATTATACAATATTTCCACAGTCTTTGTTCAAAAATGTGAAAACAGTTTATGCTTACGATATCTAGGTTAGGAATAACAAATATAATACCGAATACACTAATCTCCCTTTTTTCTTCAGTTTTTTCTCGATATTTTGGAAAGTATTGTATTGTATTGTATTTTCCATGCATTCTGGTATTTCGACAAATGCAACGATTTGAGTACGAATGTATTCAGAATTGCATATTCTATCAAATTCGAAAACAAAAAAACAGAAATTTTTTTTTTTTATTTTGGGATCGAGTCCTTTCGACTATGAAATGAGAAAAATTTTTTTAGGCGGAATTGTCAAAAAAATTTCAAGCTTTGGAAGAGATCAAAGAAATAGTTCAACATTTTTTTTTTCGAAACGGCAGGAAATATTGGCAAACGGTTTTCAAAGTTTGATAGAGCAGAAAAGGGGATATAAGAAGCGCTTTCTAAACAATAAGAAAATTTTTACAGGGTGGGCCAAAATTTTGTTTTTCATTTCAGATCAACGAAAAAAACTAATTTTTTATTACAGTTGCAGAAAAAACATGTCTCTGGTAAAGCACAGGAGTAACGAGTAACTTTTTGTTGAGATTTGGAAAATATATCGATATTTTTCACTCGATATATCGAATCGATATTCGATACTGTCGAAAAATATTGATACAATATATATCGATATATTTCTGCTCTTTGCCCATCCCTAGCACTAAATATGTATGACCCTTGTTTATATAACAATTTATAAACAAGGGTATGACTTCGCCTTGAAGTGAAACAGAAATTCGTAAAAGTCTGGGGAAAACAATATTTTGGTATTGGCAATCCTGCTCAAGTGCCATGATTATTTTTAGTTGACAGCGCAAATATTTGCATTTATTAAAAGATTTTTTCTGATGAAACTTATTTCTTATTTCACTGGGTAAAACGCTCCTGATTGAATAACAAAGCACTTAATTAATTTTCATGTTTTAATTTTTACATTGTGTTCAATAAATGGCAACATTGGTAAAAGTCTGGGGAGAATAATATTTTGGTATTGGCAATACTGTCCAGGTGTCAGATGTCACTGTCAGATGAAAATTGTGACTTTTCCTTCTCGATTTCACCAAGTTTGTTTTTTTTGTTTAGTTGTTCTTTCAAGTTCCAGAACTCCATTATTTTTCTCCTATTAATATGGAATTTCTTGGAGTAGGACTTTCCATAGAGAAAAAACCAACAATTTCTTTGAACGATTCGTAAGTATTTGTATTTCTTTTCATGTGTGGACTGTTGAATTTATTGTGCTTCTGGGAAACTCTAAAGGCCAGAATATCGGTATATCTAATGTAACTAACCGATAGTTCAGATCGAACACAGCACTTCTCATTTTGGATCTACTCAGTTCTTTCATTTTAATATTAATTCTTTTCATGCCAGTCTAAAACTCTTTTTGAATGGAACATTATCTTGGTTGATGGCCTCTGACTGTGGTCGATAAATAACTTTACTTCTCCTTGTTTCAGTGTTGAAATTGTACCAGATGAAGAAAGTTGTGAAAATGACAAGGTCAAGATAGAAGATTTGGAGATTATTGAACAGTTTATCGATGAAGATCGAGTTCATGACAGAGATGCCTTTGTTGCGAAAATGGAAAGTGATCTATCAGACAAGATTGTCGATTCGTCACTTAAAGAAGAAAAACCTCTTGAAAATGTTAGGAACGAAGAGAAGTGTGAACTTGTTTGTACAAATAATGTTTCTTCAAATTTGAAGCAGCATAAGTGTCAATCCTGCGACTATGCTTCAAATTACAAATTTAATCTCAAATCGCACATTGATTCAGTTCATTTAAATTTGAAACCGCATAAGTGCCATTCTTGTGAGTATTCTTCGTATTGGAAACTCGATTTGAAGAGACATGTAGATTGCGTTCATATAAATTTGAAGCAACACAAGTGCCATTTATGTGACTTCGCTTCAAATCAGAAAACCCCGCTGAAAATACATATAGATACGGTACATTTGAAATTTAACCAACACAAGTGTCATTCGTGTGATTTTGCAAGCAATAAAAAACAGCATCTCAAGACTCATATAGTTGCAGTTCATTTAAATTTGAAGCAACACAAGTGTCACTTGTGTGATTTTGCTTCAAGTCAGAAACAACATCTGAACGGACATATAGAATCAGTACATTTGAAATTAAGGCAAAATAAGTGTTAATATTGTGAGTATGCTTCGAATCGGAAATCTAATCTGAAAAAACATATTAATTCGGTTCATTCAGATTTAAAGAACCAACAATAACGCCAGTTTGTTACATCACTAAATTAATCAAAAATCCATACTCAATTCACATTGAAATAAACGACGTCGTCAAATTGATAAAAAGATTAATTTTCCACAAATTCGCAATTTTATTAGAGCAGGATATAATAAATATGATAAAATTCACATTGTGTTTTTTTTTTTAATCAAATTTCTTTCATAATTAACCCTTCATATGGAAGTTCTTTTTATGTATACTTGTTATTCACTGTTTCTTGAAAAAAAAAATTACAAATAAAAGCTCGTAGAATATGGAGAATTCAATGAAAGCCCTACTCATTATATCAGATTTTTTTTATGGGTTACCGAAAATATATCCGACGTCACTCTGAAGAGAACATTTGCTGTACTAGAAGCTAAAATGAGAACCTCAAAACTAGAATTCAAGAAAAACCACAAATTTTTTTCAAAAGAAAACAGTATTTTTTTTACTCATATATCAATTTGTACGATAAAAAAATAAGTGGAGTTTTTTTAAGGTTCCCTGTATCTAAAATGTACCATTTTCGAGATATTCAGGAATAACTTTTAGATACGAGTATAATATAATATAATGCTCGAACTGTGTGATCTGTGAATAACTGGAAAAAAGAAAAAACACTAAATAAATATGAGTTTACCTTGAAGTGAAACAAAAATGTATTCAACGTTTAACAACATTTGTTAAAGTCTGGGGTAAACAATATTTTGGTATTTCCAAGTGTTAAGATTGTTTTGATTTGAAAGCGTACATTTTTGCATTTATTAACAGATTCTTCAGTGATGAAACTTATTTTCCTGGGTAACACGCACCCGATTGAATAGCACTTAATTAATATATATTTTTTTTTTTTACCCTTATACAAACAGAAATCTGGGGAATTGTATTCAATAAATGGCAACATTTGTCAAAGTCTGGGGAGAATAATATTTTGGTGTTGGCAATACTGTCCAAGTGTCAGATGCACGTCAGATGTCACTGTCATATGAAAATAATGACATTTCCTTTTCGATTTCACCAAGTTTGTTTTTTTAATAGTTATTCTTTCAAGTTGGAGAACTACATTATTTTTTTTCCTATCAATTATCAATGGATATGGAATTTCTTGAAGCAGGACTTTCCCTAGAGAAAAAACCAACAATTTCTTTGAACGACTCGTAAGTATTTCTATTTCATTTCATGTGAGGTCTGTTGAATTCATTGTGCTTCTGGGAAACTCTAAAGTCCAGAATATCGATATATCTGGTGTAACTAACCGATAGAAATTTACCTGGCTTCAGTAGTACAGATCGAACACAGTACTTCTCATTTTGGATCTCATCAGTTTTTTCATATTAATATTAATTCATTTCATGCCAGTCTAAAACTCTTTTCGAATGGAACATTATATGGTTGATGGCCTTTGACTGTGGTCGATAAAGAACATTAATTCTCTTTGTTTCAGTGTTGAGATTGTACCTAATGAAGAAAGTTGTGAAACTGACAAGGTCAAGATAGAAGATTTGGAGATTATTGAACAGTTTATCGATGAAGATCGAGTTCATGACAGAGATGCCTTTGTTGCGAAAATGGAAAGTTATCTATCAGACAAGGTTGTCGTTTCGTCACTCAAAGAAGAAAAACCTCTTGAAAATGTTACGAATGAAGAAAAGAGTGAATATATCCCTGAAGAACTTGTTCCTATAAAGAACGTTTGTACAAATTCCAAGAGACATAAGTGTCAATTATGTGACTATGCTTCAAATTTGAAATTTAATCTCAAAATGCACATAGATTCAATTCATTTAAATCTGAAACCGCATAAGTGCCATCTGTGCGACCATGCTTGCAGCAAAAAATCTGATCTCAAAAAACACGTGGATTCGGTTCATTTTAACTTGAAGAAACACAAATGTCATTTTTGTGAGTACGCTTGCAACGACAAGAAAAATTTGGAAAGACATATCGATTCCGTTCATCTGAAGTTGAAAGAATACAAGTGCCATCTATGTGACCTTGCTACAACCCAGAAGGCCCGACTGAAAATACACATAGATTCGGTTCATTCGAATTTGAAGCAGCACAAGTGCCATCTGTGCGACCTTGCATTCAATAGAAAACATCATCTCAAGGCGCATATAGATTCAGTTCATTTAAACTTGAAGCAACACAAGTGCCATTTGTGCGAGTATGCTTGCAATCAAAAAGCGACCCTCAAAAGACATGTAGATTTGGTTCATTTCAATCTGAGGCAACATAAGTGCCATTCCTGTGAATACTCTTCCAGCGATAAATACCAAGTCAAATTGCATGTAGATTCTGTTCATTTGAATTTCAACCAACACAAGTGTGATTTTTGTGACTTTGCATCCAATAGAAAATATAACCTCAAGATACATGTAGATGCGGTTCATTTTAATTTGAAGCAATACAGTTGTCATTCATGTGATTTTGCTAGCAGTAGAAAAGATCATCTCAAAAAACATGTAGATAAGGTTCATTTGAATTTGAGGAAGCATAAGTGCCATATGTGCGAATATGCATCCCATAGAAAAAACCATCTAAAAGAACATGTAACTTCCGTTCATTTGAATTTGAAGCCTTACCTTTGTCATTTGTGTGATTTCGAGGGCAATAGAAAATCTGATCTTAAAAAACATATAAAATTGGTTCATTTAACCAGAAACAACATTTGAAAGCACATTTAGAATCGGTACATTTGAAATTAAACCAAAACAAGTGTAAATATTGCGAGTATATGCTTCAAATTGGAAACCTGATCTTGAAAAACATATAGATTCGGTTCATTCAGATTTGAAGAAGCAAGATTAATGCCACGTGAAGGCCTATTTTAATGAGAAATCAATACTCAAATCGAACAGAAAAGTAATTTTCGAAACATCGCAATTCAGAACAGGAATTCATTCATGGTCATAAAATAAAAATGATATAATTCACAGTGTTTTTTCATTTTACTGATAACCCCTGATATTGGAAGTTCTTATACTGTCCTACTTTGTATATTTCGATAACTAGTGCTATTGTGGGTAATTTTTGAACCATTACTCTCCTTTCCTCTATCAATCATTGTATTATTCACAAATAAAAACGGTAGTAAGATGGAACCAAACCTTTATCTCTTCTTTTTAGAATCTTTTTCTTTCTTACCACAGGGTTGCGAGAAACCTTGACAAATACTATTTTTTGCAATTACGAGTATTCCATGTTTCTAAATGAATAATAATGATACATTAGAAAAGGATTTCTTATTGTTTAATTTCTGTAATTTGTCAGGCAACCTAAAAACATTCATGTATCACTGGTATGATGTTATTTCTGATGAAATTTTTCATTTAAGAAAAATATTTGCAATAATATTATCAATATTTTCCTTCACAATCCTAATAAAATGAACCTTTTTCCTTTTTATTACGTTTTTTTCCTGAAATATCACATAGTATGAACATCGTCTTAACTTTTCGAATAATTTTGTGAATGAAAAACTTCAAGAGTGTTTCTGATAGTAATTAAAAGAAAGCAGAATATGTATTTCTCACAGAAGTTTTTCAATATTCCAAATTAACGTTGAGAGGTATTAATTTCATTGAGTTTTTAAGAAGATTCGTTGCAATATTGTGAATATTTATTTGTAAAATCCATGGATTATTTAAGAAGTAAGTAAAAATATCTTTTCAAACGATACATCAAGATTTCTTGATTAAGATTCAATTTTCTCCCAGTGAATACTAAGAGTAGCTATTTTATTCAAATTTCGTAGATGATCCTTGCAGAAAATAAATAAGATTGAGACTTTTAATCAACATTTCCTTGAAAAAGCTGTATGTGTTACAATCCTTACGACTTTCTTCTGTACTATTGTATTTAGTCTTAACTACTAGTTTTTACACCAATCAGCAAATGAAAGTCTCCAAGAGCTGTGCAGACTGTGGATCTTTCAATGCTGACTACAAATCAGGGTTGGGTTGTAAAACATTTGGAGCAAAATTTTGAAATACGATCCACAATCTGAAAGGAAATAATTGGACTACTGGGTAAAATATAATTGGATTCACACTGACTCACTGAAAAAAATATTGAAACATATAATTGTCTATTCATTTCATTATTCACACACCGAATTATCGATTTATTTAATTCTTTACACATTCATCCATCTATTTATTTCATCAATTACATGTTTATCTATTTATTGATACCCATGTTTATTTTCTGATTATTTTATCAGTTTACATATTTGTGAACCCGTCTAAGACATTCTTTCTGCAACTCTTCAGCCCTCTCCCTTGAAAAAAAACAACTAATGACTTCAGATGTTGAGCCTTTGAAATTAATTAAAAAAAATAGTCATTCAAGTGGCAAAATGTTGTTTCTTCAAATTTGAATGAACCGAATTAATATGTCCTTCAACCAGACGTCTATAATAAGAAGCATAGTCACACAAGTGGCACTTATGCTTCTTTAAATTCAAATGAACCAAATCCACATGTTTCTTAAGATAATCTTTCCTATTGGCTGCAAAATCACAGAAACGACACTCGTGTTGCTTTAAATTCAAATGAACCGAATCTATATGCATCTTGAGATGCTGTTTTCTATTGCTCGCAAAGTCACACGAGTGGCACTTGTGTTGGTTTAGTTTTCAAATGTACCGTATCTACATGTATTTTCAGCTGGGCCTTCTGATTCGATGCGAAGTCGCATAGATGGCACTGGTGTTGCTTCAAATTCAGATGAAACGCAATCTACATGTCTCTTCAAATCGAGTCTCCGATACGAAGAATACTCACATGAATGACACTTATGTTGTTTCACGTTTAAATGGACTGAATCTATGTGTGTGTTGAGGTTAGATTTGTTATTGAAGAATAGTTGCATAAATGACACTTATGGCGCTTCAAATTTGAAGAATCAGTCTTTCTACAAACAAGTTCTTCACGGATATATTCACACTTTTCTTTGTTCGTAACATTTTTTGAATGTTTTTCTTCTTTAAGTGACGAAACGACATCTTTGTTCGATAGATCAGCGATGTTTTCGTGATTTTCCATTTTCACAACGAAGGCATCTCTGCTATGAACTTGATTTTCATCGATAAACTGTTCAACACTCTCCAAATCTTCAATCTTGACCTCGTCAGGTTCACAACTTTCATCATCTTCCAAAATTTGAACACTGAAACAAAGAGAATTCATCAAATCTAATAATATTCATTTTTCACATCAACCACATTGATTGAAGAATGGGAAAACAAGTCAAATTCATTAAATTATCAAAACATTAATAAGTATACTGAAATTTGTATTACTGGTCATTTGAGGAAATTGTTGAGTTTTCCACTGCTCCAAGAAATTCTATGTTGATAAATGTGAATGATGGAGTTTACGAATGCAAAAAAGTTGTCATGACGTGACAGTGACATCTGACACTAGGACAGTAATGCCAATAACAAAGTATCATTTTCCCCAAACTTTTACAAATATTGCCAAGCATTGAACAAAATTCCCCAGACTTAGGTTTCGAATGAAAGTAAAAATAAAAAATATATATTTATTTAGTGCTTTTCAATCAGATGCGTATTACCGGGAGCAATAAGTTTCACCACAAAACAATCTTTCTCTCCTATACCTGATGTTTACGAATTTTCGCCAGTAGGTGGCGATGAACTTGAACTATTTTTATTTCCCTGCTGGGTGAAATCCGAACTAAATGCTCACCCATAAAATTTTGAATTCATGTCTCATGAGGTCCCACTATTTGAAGAACAACTCGATATAAATAATTTTCAATCCAAATGATGTAAGCTTTCCGTAAAATTGTGGTTTACAAAAATTCAGTTGAAAATTAATTTCTATAAAGTTGTATGAATTCGCAAATACCATTTGTTTGAAGGATCAATAAAAATTTCCTCGACACATATTTATATTTATTTTTCATGTGAAAAAAAATTTAATACATTTATAAAAAAGTGAAAGGTGAAAACTATATAATTTGAAATTATTTTCTGAAAAATATGGCAAATCACAATCAAATTTTCAGATAATTATTCATTTTTTAAATTTCAAATCAATAATGAATATCAATTATACATTACTATCAATCTTTCTAATTTTATGAAATTCTATTCATTTCATGCTAACTATCGACAAATGAAAAAATATTAATGAAATATATCTTGGTAACTATTTACAGTTGTTTCCATGAAAAAAAATTTATAAATATGTATAACACAAATAAAAATAATAAAAATTCGTGATGATCGGCAACATACAAAAATTTTGAATCCTGGAATTTCTTATTTCGATTTAAGTATTTGTTGTTCAATTTGATTTCAGTTTTTCAAAATTGAATATTCTTGTATTTTAATCTGGTCATTAATTTCCAAGGAAAAAAAAATAAAGAAACGAACATAATCATATTCCAAATGTACTGTTATGGTTTATTTATTGTTTCGATATATTTTATATCAGCTTAAGTACTACTTTTTCCACATTTATTGTTTTATTTTAGCTCTCTATTTCATAGGAATATATAAATTTTTTCTTTGTGCTTCATCGAAGAATTGCATGGCTACCCGTACTCTGAAAAATTGTTAACCAATAAATTCAGAAACTAGAGTGTTCAAGCTTCAAAATTTGTTTTTTTTTATTTCTCATACGACTATTTTTCACTGAGATATACCCTGTTGAAAAACACCAAAAAATTTGGAAAATTTTTCTGTTTCTTTTATTGTTGCAAGAAGTACAATTGGCTATAACTTCCCCAGTGTTGTTGCTACGCTCTCGAAATGAAAACATCTTTAGCGGAGTTTTTTCAGTACTTGTTACCAGTGCTGTCAAAATTTTAGTGCTCCTTCGAACTTTAGAGAAATTAAAAAATTAATTTTTTTTCAAATGGAAACCCTAGTGTGCTATGATGATTTTCAATAGACTTAGACAATTTCAAAAATATATCAGAATATACTTCCGAGCTTAAATATGGAAAATTCCGAAAAAACAGTTTTTGATTAAAAAAAATCAAAGGGGTTTTGATTTTGATTCATTTCTTACACCTGGGGAAGTCATACAACTTAAACCTGCCTAAAGAGTGGTTTTTTCAAAATTTTCATATTCAAGCTCGGAAGTACAGGGTGGGCATATTTTGATGTTTTAGCACTACAACTTTTGAACAAGAGGAGATGGACAAAATCTGAAACCCCATTCTCGATCTCTTTTTCGGAGAAACTAACAAGAGTTGTATTCATTTTTGGCTACCTTCTTTTGTTTTCGAGTTATAAGCGAAAATTGGAAAAATGGCGATATCGGAAAAAATTAATATCTCCGCTAAAACTGATGATAGAGCTCTGAAATTAAAACTTTCTACAGGCACCTTTTCACGTTGAATCCAGTGACATGCTCGTCTTTTTGCACCATTTTTAATTACGAAGCTATGACCCAAAGTTATGTTTTTTTAAATGGAAACACTATATTTCTGTGCACTTTTCTGAAAGCTTGATTTTTTCTGATTTCAAAAATATATGACATCGTAAGGTTTGTGTCAATATGAGTATAGAAATTGGTCAAAAACCTATTTCCATGTGAGTCTCAATACTTTCTATGGTTTAAACTGTTGATGAGCACAGAAAAATGGAGCTTTCTATAACAAGAGCATAAAAATGAAAAGACTACTTGAAAGAAATTGGGTAATTATACAATACTAAATTTTCCTGTGCCTATTGACAATTGAAACCATAGAAAGTATTGCGACTCAGATAAATATAGGTTCTTGACCAATTTCTATACTTATATTGACTTATTGATAGATGATGATACGATGTTATATATTTTTAAAAAAATTAAGCTTTCAGAAAATGGCACAGAAATCTAGTGTTCCTATTTGAAAAAACATAACTCTGGGTCATAGCTTCCTAATTAAAAATGGTGCAAAAAAGACGAGCATGCCACTGGATTCTACGTAAAAAAGTGCCTCATAATGTTTTAATTTCAGAGCTCTATCATCAGTATTATCGGAGATATAAATTTTTTCCGATATCACCATTTCTCCAATTTTCGCTTATAACTCGAAAACAAAAGAAGGTAGCCGAATGTGAATACTACTCTTTGTTAGTTTCACCGAAAAAGAGATCGCGAATGGGGTATCAGATTTTGTCTATCTCTTCTGGTTCAAAAGTTGTAGTGCTGAAACATCGAAATATGCCCACCCTGTACTTCCTATAGAAACTATACGGTCAAGTCACTTAATTATTTTGACTAAAGTGTAGAGTTTGTGAAGTGTATATATGATATATATTTTTGAAATTGTCTAAAAAAGATTTTTTTAATTTCTCTAAAATTTGAAGAGTTCAGTGCCTCTTCATTTTGATAGCAGTGGTAAAAAGTACTGAAAAAAACTGCCCAAAAGATGTTTTTATTTCGAGAGCGTAGCGGCAATACTGCGGAAGTTCTAACCAATTAAAAAAATTGGCCAGATTTCAAAATCACCCTATAGCATGGAAACTAGACACCATAGCGAATTTCGGTTTTCAGCAATTTGAGTTTCTTGAAAAAAAAAAGAACATGACATGTATAACACCTTTTTTCTATCTCGCTTAATTTAGGAGATGTAGTACTGAAACATAGAAATCTGACCACCCTGTACAATAAACAAAAAGTCAGCTTTGTACGACAGTTATTTTCACTTCCGTTCCCTAAACTTCACATGAAACGAATATACGTGCAACTTGAGGTTACGGCTAGAGTTCGAAGCATACTCGCACAAATGACACTTGTGTTGCTTCAAATTCAAATGAACAGAATCCACGTGTTTCTTCAGATCGAACTTTCGACTCGTTGCATACTCGCACCACTGACATTCGTGCTGTTTCAAATTCAAATGAACCGACTCCACGTGCTTGTTCAAACCGGCCTTATGGTTCGAGGAAAACTCGCACAGATGGCACTTGTGTTGCTTCAGGTTCAAATGGACCGATTCTATGTGTTTTTTCAAGTCGAATTTTCTGTTGGAACCGTACTCGCACAATTCACACTTGTGTTCCTTCAGGTTTAAGTGGATTCTGTCGATGTGTTTTTTTAAACTGGCTTTCTTGGTAGCGGCAAAATCACATAAATGGCACTTGTGGTTCCTCAGTTTCAGGTGGACAGAATCTACGTGAGATTTGAGATGGGATTTCGATAGGAAAATGGAATTACACGAAGGACATTGAAATTGCTTCAAGTTCTGATGAAGGGAATCTATGTGCATTTTGAAATTGAATCTGCTTTCAGAGGAGAACTCGCAGAAATTACACTTTTGTTGCTCAATATTCGTTCTATTGTTGTCTTCGTCTGAAATATGATCTTCGTTCTCTTCTTTATCTTCGTTTTTATGATTGGAAGACGGGGGAACAATTTTATCGCTTATCTGTTCGGATAAATCGCTGTAACTTTCCATTTTTACTAAGTTTTCTCCTGGATGTCCAAATTTACCGATTAATGCATTTCTGATGTGAACTTTATCTCCATCGATGAATTGTTCAACAATATCCAAATGTTCAATCTTGACCTTGTCGACATCTTGATCACTAAAACAAAGAGAATATTGGCGAATCCAAAAATCTAAACTCTCTCTAGCGGCGAAATATCGCCCTAAGAAAACAAGTATGCTTTGGAGTGATCCTGTTCAAAATACATGGTTTGTAATATAACTTAGTGATATTTTCGTTCAATATACGAAGATTGGTGAAATTATTGGTTTTCTGAATAGTAGCATTGATGCTGAGAAAACTATCGAAAGGTATTTATACGAGAATTTATAAGTTAACATAAGATTATTCTCAAATTCATGTGTTAAATTTCAGGTTAGAAGCTATCTTGAAGCTGAGTAGAAATAAAACGATTCATTTGAATAATATTGGCTATTGAAATAATATTTTCATTATGAGTGAATGAATTATAACCCTTGATATATTGAAAAAAAGAGAAGTTTGGGTGAAAAGATTGAAGATGGGAAAAATGTTTGTTTTCTCTCTTCATTTTCAGAATGATAATCTTGCCCTACCTAGGTCTGTTGTAAAGAATTTTGTGAATATTTCATAATAGTTTTATATATCTTTTCAGGTTCAAAATATCAGCAAATGAAAACTAATGAGCTTAAAGCTACTGCTGTGACTTCTCGAAACTTGCGACGTAGTTAATATCCAGAAGAAATGAATAGGGCTTGTATGGCCCAACATAAATTGAGGAGAGAATCCAGGAATGATACTCTTAGGGATAAACATATAATTTCTCAATCAACAACTCAGTGTACTCATTTCCATGATTTTGAAAGTGGTGTGTAAATTAAAGAAAAAAAAAAATGCTGCAATATTGTCTGCTTTGAGTAAAAAAATGCAATCTGTGAGATTTGAAAATGCAAAGGAAGTATCTGAAGACAATGGGACAAGTGAACACTGGTGATTTGATGTGAAATTTTGCTAACGCCATTAAAAATGGGAAAGAATTCCCAATTCCTTGACTGAATTTGCAAACACTTGGTTTGAAAGATTATAAGTTTTCTAACAATTAAAATTATTTGAGTATTTTATAAATTTTCAAAGGTTTGTTCTATATTTATGTCAGCATTTTTGTTTTGTTTCTGACTTGGCAATTACATACATCTCTTCTGACTTTTTGTTATCATCTCTAGCAAATTTTCCATCGTAAACGAATATTTTATCTACATTCGATTGTTATCTTAAATATTGGGTGATGAAAGATATATACAATTTCCATTTAAAATCACAAACAAAACACAAATAAAGACTGGAAAAAAATTTAGAATCGTTTATTCATTTTGCAACATATGATTCAAGAAATGATTAAATGAAATGTTCTCAATCAAATTTCGTTTGTAATCTTCATGAAAGGGACCACCCACTTTCAAAAATGATTTGGGAAAACTTTAATAAACAATGAATTCGGATGTTTCCAAATTCAACAGATTCATCTGAACCTGTGTGCAGCACGAATGATTCTGCTTCAATTGGAGGATATCATTTCGAGGTAGTACCATTCATTTACGAATTCTGCAGAATCTCATGGATCTAGGAAATACTTCAAAATATATTATTCTACGTCATTTGAGTAATCCCAACAAGTGTAATACATATTCATTTGACCAAAATAATTAATCTTACAAGTAATTTAAATATCTTTGAATACAATTTTTTCATGATTCGTGGTGAAAACAAGTTGTTCTTCTGAATTCGCCACACTTAATGTACAATCAGAAATGCATTAACACACACTACCATCTTAAAAAGCCTTTGAATCACTCTTAAACTGAAAATATATTCATTTATTTCACAAAATGATATAAATATCCCGTTGTCATTCAAAAATTAACAAAATAATCTCCTAGCGCCACTCAGGCTGGTGGCTAAATTTCGAACCTAGAAAACAACGGTAGTTGGATTCGCCAATTTGGTTACTATTGGACAAAATATTACCGATGGTGGCGCTGCATTCGCCGATCAGCTGTTTACCGAAACGAGTATTGTTTCGTGTTTACATTAGATTTCTATTTGTATTTATGGGATTTTTTAGTTTAAACGTTCATTGGCTATCAATAATCGAAGTTGTTTCCTTGATTGTGGATCCTGTGGATTATATTGTAAGTGCAAGTATAGGTAATATTGTGCTTTTTGTTATATTTTATGTAAAATATTGAGGTGAGCACTATTCAATTTTGAATGCTTTTCAGATCATCTGGCAAGATGTTTACCAAAGGTTCCTCTAATTATAGGAAATTTTCCAATATTTCCATGCTCACAGATGCTGGGTAAAGGTGAGCAAGTGTTGCAATGCATTCATTTGATTCTATGTGGCAAAAAATTATTTCAAAACATTGGAATTCTACAAGGACAACCCCATCATATTGAGGAAATGATGTCTTATAAAAATGATGGTGTGAAGGTTGACAAGATCTTATACACATACCAAGCAAGATTGTCTGGAATTTGCAAGCATATTTTAGCCCTGCTACTCTACAAGGTTGTACGTACTACAAAATATCTTGACAATTCTACTGATTGTGAAGGTAAAATTGTAATGTAAATGAACATCAGCATGAACAATATATTCATTTAATAGAAGCTACTAATTTTTTTTTCTTTTAAGGAAGGGAAAAAATCTATGAATAGAAAATGGGTGATAAATTTTGAATAAAAATGGACATTCTTCAGAGAACCGTATGTATGCAGAACATGACGTGATCCTCGATTAATCATGTTGAATTCTCGGAATTTATTTGAAATTCCACATGTAGATTTGATCATGGCTGAACATAAGTTCAATTTTGCAACCATCGAGAGAATCACTTAAACTCACAAGGTCCCTAGTTTTATTGCACATTATCATATGGATTGAATTCAGCTTCAACTAGGCTTCTTGAATTGTTGAAACTTCTATATATTCAAAAATATCAAGTAGACTTTTGATAAGAATGAAAATTATTGTACAAGAACTATATGAACAAAAATTTAAAATGACTTGACTTGAACTGCTTTTTTTGGTAGGTTTAGTGAAGGTACAGCTTTCTTCTCCAGTAAAAGAAATGTTTTCATAGTGAGAGTTTCTGAAATAATTCAAAACATATGAAACATTGTTTTCAATTGACATCAGTTTCCACTCTTGCTTGTTTTCATTTCACAATCTTCTGGTCGGAATGCTGTAAGCATACTCTAATATGTTTAGTTACAGGTTTTTCCATTTTCAAAACATGCTCCCTGCTCCCAGATTTACGTCTATTAATTTCCTCTACGATTTCTAGTTTATTGGTAAAGTAAACATTTTGATTTTCACCACGAAAATGGGCTCCAGGATTCCTAGATTAGTGTTTTTCACGGTTTTTTTCTTAGGCATATCTTTTTATCGCAATAAAAACGTAAAAATAAACAAATAAACCCAGCTTTCACGTACTAACTGTCAAAACGATACTCGTTTCGGGCTTTCGGGTTTTGCTCTATAGAGCAAAACACAACTCTATGCGACACCGCCGGCATTAGCTGAAACCACAGCCGTCTATAGAAGGCTGTGGCTGAAACTAAGCCCAAAACGAGTATCGTTTTGACAGTTAGTACGTGAAAGCTGGGTTTATTTGTTTATTTTTACGTCTTTATTGCGATAAAAAGATATGCCTAAGGAAAAAAACCATGAAAAACACCAATTATTGTGTTTATGGATGCAATTCCAAAAAATCTAGGAATCCTGGAGCCCATTTTCATTATTTTCGTGGTAAAAATCAAAATGTTTAAGTAACCAACAAACTAGAAATCGTAGAGGAAATTAATAGACCTAAATCCTGGGAGCATGTTTTGATAACGGAAAAACCTGTATCTAAACATATTAGAGTATGCTCACACCATTTTCGACCAGAAGATTATAGAATGAGAACAGGCAAGAGTGGAAACTGATGTCAATTGAAAACAATGCTTCATATGTTTTGAATTATTTCAGAAACTCTCACTATGAAGACATTTCTGCTACTGGAGAAGAAAGCTGTACCTTCATAAAACCTATCAAAAAAAGCAGTTCAAGTCAAGACATTTTAACTTTTTGTTCAGATCGTTCTAGTACAATAATTTTCATTCTTATCGAAATTAATTTCTTTGAGTTTACTTGATATTTTTGAATATATAGAAGTCTCAACAATTTGAGGAGCCTAGTTGAAAGTGAAAAAGTGCTGAATGCAGTCCATATGATAATGTGCAATAAAACTAGGGGCAATCTGAGTGTGATTCTCTTGATTGTTGCAAAAATGAACTTATGTTCAGCAACAATCAAATCTATATGTGGAATTTCAACAAAATTCCGAGAATTGGCAATTCTAATATTGTACTCTTGAACATGTTAAATATACACAAGATATACTTACAGCCTTCTAGTATTCATTTTATTAAAAGTTGTATGTATTTGTTTTATCAATAAAATTTATTGATATCTGTTTTAAATGATTGTAGTATATTCAGGGAGAAACCTAACTAGAAGGATGATGTCATTATGATTACTCTCACAATGTCGCCAACCCAAAAATACTTAAGAAAGCTGCAACCGATAGCTAACGAATATGGTCAATTTTATTTCGTTTAATTTTTCAACAAAAATGTCATGTTTTCAATCACGAATAACTAAAAAAGTATTGAGTTCTCGGAAAAACTTTATGAAACATTTTTAGCTAAGAATTAAGTCTTTCATCGATTCCTTGTTATTTTGACAAAAAAAATGTCCACCCCCACATATTTTGGCATAGGGTAGACTTTGTTCCTTGAGTTATTTTTTACCTACTGCAAAAATTTCAAGTGAATTCATGCATCTTGAAAGAATTCGGAACAAATATCCTCATTGCCTGGACTATGAACAGTTATACAGGGAATTTAAAAAATACTTACAAAATTCATTTTTCTATTTCTTAGTTTTCGTATTTGATTTTTTTTTTCAAATCATTGCATTCGTCTAAATACTATTCAAAATATCGAGAAAAAACTGATCAAAAAGGGAGATATGAGTATACGGAATCATGTTTGTTATTCCTATTCTAAATATCTTAAGCACGAACCGTTTTCATATTTTTAAAAACAAAGACTGTGGAAATATTGTACATTTCTAGAATTTCGAAAAACTCGTAGCAGGGTGTTCGAAATGTTGGGTCAAAAATTGGAATCAAGCTTGGCTCTTAACTTTCGTTTTTCGAACTTTCAGGGGCTTCCTATATCAAAAATGTACCATGCATACCTTAATTGAAAGCTTTTATCAGCTTGATCATCAATCTGTTTCGATAGATCCCTGTCATTATCATAACTTTCCATCTTTACTGAGAAATCTCCTCTGTTTTCATCTAGATCTCCAAAATTCCCCGTTAATATATCGCTATGGTTATCGTAACTTTCCATTTTCACCATGAGTCCATCTGGGTTATGAACTTCATCATCGTCAATAAATTGTTCGACAACATCAAAATTTTCAATCTTAACCTCATTGTTATCACTTCTCACTTTGTCTTCTACAACTTGATCACTTAAACGAAAAGAATATTTAGGAGGTTGATCGTTTTGAATGGGTATATGATTATCATCGTGATCATCCAGCCAATTAAATTTCGAAGGAACTGCATTCTCAACCATTAGTATCTTCTTACTGAATCCCATTTTGTACATCTGGTAGTTAGCCATGTCTTTTTCCATCTGAAAAGATGAGTAGGTTATGAAGAAATTGGACTATCTTTACCTGTGTAGATCACTAAGGAAGACATATCTTTGGAGGAAGTATAACTTACTTCAAAATGATCTTCACAAATGTAAACGCAGGAAGTGGCTGCTATTTCATTGGCATTTCTTCTGGCGACTTTCAACCAAATTTTTCGTATTTCGGGTTTTGTCGGCACACTAACGAACAGTTTTTCGGGCTTTTTTATGGTATTATTTCTACACCCTTTTACTATAACACCACCTGTAAGGCATTTTCTTCTTTTAGATAAACAAACACACAACATCAAACATAAAATGAGAAATCTGTGCTTTAACCACAAACCACAAACCACAGATGTTCTGTGTCATTTGGTCACAGAATATCTATCCTTAAGGATAGATATTCTGTGATTTGGTTTCTTCACAGAACATATAAGAATGTCAAATGTGTTATCTGTCATGAAGAATTTTCGATTTCAGCAAGTTCCAAGTTATTTATCGATTTGTTCTTCTTTCAATTCTTGTTACCTTTATTTCTTCCAACCAGGTTTTTGATTGATACATTTGACGTGAAGTAGGTTCTTTCAGACGAAAATGTTGGTAGAATCGACACGTTATGTTGGTGAGCCTAGTTGTCATTTGTCAATTAGGCAAATGGATGTCAAATTCTACGTAGTTGTATGCAGATTTTCCAAAATTCATATTTCCCGAGCTAGAAGTTTTCGAAAATAGAAGTATTTTAAAACTAAATCAGAATTGTGGCGTAATCGGGTATAAAACACACAATCCAACGTTCGGTTGTAAATCAGATATAATGACATGAACTCGTTCAACAAAATGGAAACTATTAAAAACCGGATAGGAAATGATTGGTGAGTACATACTTTTTTTTCTCGTTTTCTTACGCCGCTTGTTTGTCCATTTCCCATAGTCTTTGATTTCCATTTCGATGCATTCACGGAAACATGTGATGCCCCACATTTTTTCTGCAATAGAATTACTATGAAAACTGTTTTTGGTTTTAAATGACACTACATGTGTACCATTCTCAGAATCATTGAAGATTTTATCAAGAAAAGCAGCTGAATGATGAGTTACCCTTGTTGGTTTTGTAATTAGCATGTCGATAGTATTCAAGAAAATTTGTTGCAGGGCTCAAGTTTCCGAGGATGAAGAAAGTTGTGAAACTCATATGATCAAAGAAGAAGATGTCGATATTGCTGAACAATTTATCGATGAAGATCGAGTTTATGACAAAGCAGAATTCATATTGAAAGTTGAAGATAACCACAATGGCCTCAATAAAATTGATGAGGAAAATGGTTCTTCCTCTATCGTTCAAGAAAATCCCATAAGAAATGAAGTAAATTCTGAGCAAAATAGGTGCGATATTTGTCAGATTGTCTTCAAGAGCAAATATACTCTCACAAGACATGTTAACACTGTTCATTCGAATTTTAGCAACAAAAGTGCCATCTATGCGAATTTTCTTCAAATCATAAAAATACCCTCAAAATCCACATTGATTGTGTTCATTTGAATTTGAGGCAGCATAAGTGCCATTTGTGTGGCTTGGCTGTTAATTTAAAAACTATTCTGAAAAAACACATAGAAACAGTTCATTTAAATTTGAAACAACACCAGTGCGATATGTGCGAGTATGCTTCAAATCGAAAATTTGATCTTAAAGCACACATAGCTTCAGTTCACTTAAAGCAAAAGGAACATAAGTGTCACCTATGCGATTTTGCATCACATTATAGAAAAATTCTCAAAATCCACATCGATTGTGTTCATTTGAATTTAAGGCAGCATAAGTGCCATTTGTGTGGCTATTCTAATAATTTAAAAGCTAACCTGAAAAAACACATAGACACAGTTCATTTAAATTTGAAGCAACACCAATGCCATCTGTGCGAGTATGCTTCAAATCGAAAATTTGATCTCAAGGTCCACATATCTTCGGTTCACTTAAGGCTGAAGGAACATAAGTGTCACCTATGTGATTTCGCTTCACATAACGGAAAAATTCTCAAAATTCACATCGATTGTGTTCATTTAAATTTGAGAGAACATAAGTGTTATTTATGTGAATATGCTACAAATACAAAATCTAATCTCAAAACGCATGTAGATACGGTTCATTTAAATTTGAAGCAATACGAGTGTCACTTTTGTGAGTCTACCACCAAAACGAAATCTGATCTCAAAAAACATATAGATTCTGTTCATTTAAATTTGAGGAAACACAAGTGTAATATATGCAGTTATGCTTCAAACTATAAAACTAGCCTGAAAAAACATATGGAGTCGTCTCATTCTAATTCAGGTCATCTGCAATGTTCTTAGAACTGTAAAACAGATTTTAAAAATTACATACATTGTTCGCATTTTATCTGAAATTAAACCGAATGTGAATGATTTTAGCGTTTTCAGATAATTTCGAAAATAAAAAAGTTATGACATATTTTCGAAATCGATGTAATATCAAAATTTGATTATATCTCCAAAGCAAATGAAGATATCGTTAAACAGTTTGCACAAATGGTGTTTCAACGTTTCTACCTATCTAGTCCAGAAGTACAAGAAACAAATAAAATCACGCAATTTGGGATACCACTATTCGAATGAATAGTGGTATAGTGCATCAATACAGAATACTATCACGAAAACTATTCACAACACTCAACACCTTTTTGCAAACACTGTCTCCGGATGACTATACCCTGTGGAAAGAGACAAAAAAACAATCGATGGGCATGCTCGAATCAAGAACATCTCTACAATGTGTTTGAAGAGCTGAAGCAACATCCGAAGAACTTCTTGATACACCCTGTCAAATGTCACTACCGATCCAACATATAACAGAGGTAAAACAGGAAATAAGAAATCTGGGTACGATCTCATCACATCAAATCCTCGAAAAACTGCCTAGAATAGCAGACGTTTTCCTCACAACGATTTATAATCGCATTCTCCAATTGTGCTATTTCTAGATCTATTGTATAGGTTCTGTTCATTTAAAATTTAAGCAACACAAGTGTAACATATGTAATTATGCTTCAAACTATAAATAACCTCAAAAAACATATGACTTCGTCTCATCTTATTTCAGATCAGCTACAATGTTCTTAGAACTGTAAAACAGATTTCAAAAATTACATAAACTGCTCTCACTTTATCTGAAATTATACCGAATGAAGTAAATTCTCAGCAAAATAGGTGCGATATTTGTCAGATTGCCTTCAAGAACAAATATTCTCTCATAGGCTGAAGGACCCTTGGTCGATGGCCATTTGTAACATAATACAATAAACTACAGTTACTACTACTATCCTCTCAAAAGAGATGTTAACACTGTTCATTCGAATTTTAACCAGCACAAGTGCCATTTATGCGAATTTGCTTCAAATGAAAAAAATACCCTCAAAATCCACATTGATTGTGTTCATTTAAATTTGAAGGAACATAAGTGTAATTTATGCGACTTTGCTTCGAATCAGAAGGAACCGCTGAAAATACATATAGATAGGGTACATTTGAATTTGAAACAACACAAATGCCATTTGTATTGAATCTGTACTTTAGAAGCAATATTTCAAGTTTTCCTTTGAATGTTCATGGTATTGCAATAGAATTTCTATGAAAATGTTTTTGATTTTGAATGACACTACCTGTTTACTATTCTCAAAATGAGTGAAAACGTTATCAAGATAAGTAGCTGAATGATGGGTTACCCTTGTTGGTTTTGTAATGAGCATATCGAAGGTATTTATTGAAATTTGTTGCAGGGCTCAAGTTTCTTGGGATGAAGAAAGTTGTGAAACTGATATGGTCAAAGAAGAAGTCGATATTGCTGAACAATTTATTGATGAAGATCGAGTTTATGACAAAGCAGAATTCATATTGAAAGTTGAAGATAACCATAATGGCCTCAATAAGATTAACAACAAAAATGGCTCTTGCTCTGTTGTGCAAGAAAATCCTTCAACAAATGAAGTAAATCCACGGCATCAAAGGTGTGGTTATTGCCAGTCTACCTTCAACACCAAATATCTCAAAAAACATATTAGTACGGTACATTCGAATTTGAAGCAACACAAGTGTAACATATGTAATTATGCTTCAAACTATAAATCTAACCTTAAAAATATACGACCTCGTCTCATCTTATTTCAGATCAGCTACAATGTTCTTAGAACTGTAAAACAGATTTCAAAAATTACATACACTGCTCTCTTTTTATCTGAAATTATACCGAATGTCAATTTCACAATTTCAATTAGTACAAGAGATATATAAAAATTGAAGACAGCCTGTTTTTAGCGTTTTCATATTTTGGAAAATAAAAAAGTTATGACATATTTTCGAAATCCATGTATGTATGTATGTAATACCAAAGTTTGGTAAAACATTCTCCAGAATAAATGAATATAAATAGTTTCAGGCTTTCACGACCGTATATACTGACATTAAGAAAGTCTTCCAGGCTTATTGGCCGTAGTCTATTAGGAATGATTTCAACTAACGTTTCGCCCACAACTGCGGTAGGCATCTTCAGAGGTTGCTTGGTCTAAGGTTGTAACTCGACCGCTGAATTTCCAAAAGTGATGCTGGATTCGATACCCTGATCATTGGCGGGAGAAGGTAGTTTGTTTACGAGCGCGATGTTGAATGGTCCATCGCTCCCACTTCGTATTGGCTTGATTTTGGTCTTTTCCAATACCGGCAACCATGCGCTATGTACCAAAGGATTTTCTTTTCTCTTGTTCATGTTGTTCTCATGTTTATATATCTCAATAGCTTCTATGTTCATTCTAGGATAGAAACTTTTGATGTTCGAAATAGCCTCTGCCTTTGAGAAAACAATATTCTTTAAATCTGTTAGAGCATGTTCCGCTAGTGTGGATTTTTCTGTCTGAATGAATCGACAGCATCGTTAATGCTCCTTAATTCTTGTATTGATACTCCGCTTCGTTGAACCAATGTAGACTTTGCCGCAGTCACAAGGTATCCTGTAAATACCGGGTTAAGGAAGTGGGTCGACTTTGTCTTTGGTAGTTCTGATCATTTGGCCAAGTTTCTGAGTTGGCTTAAAGACAGTCTCTATATTGTGCCTTTTCAGTATTCTACCAATTCTATCGGTGACCTTGGGGATATATGGTAAGATAGCTCTTCCATTGGGGGTGAGTTGTGACGTGTTATCATCACGTGTGGAAAGTTTTGGTCTTATTGCTCTCTGAATTTCCTTAGCATTATATCCGTTAGCGACGAATGCATGCTATAGATGTTCAAGTTCATCCTCCAGAAATTCCGGCTCGCACAATCGGTGGGCTCTGTCTACGAGTGTTTTTATAACTTCTCGTTTCTGTTGAGGGTGATGATTGGACTGCTTGTGTAGATACCTGTCAGTGTGGGTTGGTTTTCTATAAACCCTGTGTCCTAGCTTCCCATTAGGCTTTCTAGTAACCAAGACGTCTAGAAAGGGTAGAGCACCATCCTTTACAATTTCCATAGTGAATTGAATATTTGGGTGCCTACTGTTAAGATGAGATAGGAAAGCATCCAATTCTTCAAGTCCATGACTCCAGACGACAAAAGTATCATCCACATAACGTAGCTATGTGGACGGTTTCTTTGTTGCCGCTTCGATTTCACTTTGTTCGAATTTTTCCATGAAGAAATTTGCAATTGCAGGACTTAGAGGGTTTCCCATGGCGACACCGTCTATTTGCTCTTAGAATTCGCCTTTCCACTGAAAATAGCTGGATGATAGGCAAAGTCCGAAGAGTTTTGTTATGTCATTCGGGAATAACTCAGACACGTAGTTCAGCGATTCCCTGATGGTAACTAGTGTGAACAAAGACACAACATCAAAACTAACGAGTCGGTCATTCGGTCCCAACTGAATGTTTTGCAGTTTTTCTACAAACTGAGTAAAGTCCTTGACGAAAATGTCCGTATTTCCCATATAAGATCTCAACATAGTCGTTAAAACTTTGGCTAAGTCGTATGTTGGTGAATCGATGGTATTAACAATAGGTCTCAATGGGAAGTTATCCTTGTGAATTTTCGTATATACGCGGAGCCTTTGCTTGACTCTTACAAATCCTCTTTTTAAGTTCTTCATCGAGAGAAGAAACTTTTATAAAAGCCTTTGCTTGTCTAAGCCTGGACGAGGTAGGATCTCTTTTAAGTTTCCTGTAGTTTGAGGGGTCTAACAACGCTCTCATTTTGAAATAATAGTCAGAGGTGTCCATCACGACCGTCGCGTTTCCTTTGTCAGCTGGAAGGATCACAATGGATGTATCCTCATTGAGACTCTATATGGCTTGGTGTTCCCTGAAATTTATATTATTTTTTGGAGGTTTAGCCTTCCTGATGATTCTTGAGGCTTCGGTCCTCACTTCTTCAGCCGTAGCCTCAGGTAAGGACCGAATTGCTGCCTCAACATTGCCTATTATATTCTCTACAGGAATATGTTTAGTCCGAATGCAAAAATTGTTTCCCTTTTCAAGGATGGATTTCTCCTCTTGTGTTAATGTCCTCTTGGACAAGTTAACAACAGTTTCTTCCATGTTCGGAACTGAAGAAACAGATAATTTTTGTAAATAATATTTGTAAATCGCATATGAAAGATGAATAAACCAAATATCCATCTGTAAATACGTCATTATTTTTTGTGTGAAATCACACTGAAATTGTGATATAATGCAAACCTGCATACCTTGAATAGCAGTTGGATAAGAGTAATTTTTCATAATATGCGAATCTACAAAATGTTTTATAAAAACTACACTGTCTTCGTGGATTTTAAAACTACTTTTTCTATTAAATGAGTCAAGTCACTTTTTTCTTCTGGCGAAATCTTTCGGAAATCTAAATACCGACCCTTTTTCTTCTCATTATTAGAAGATCTATAGTAGCTTATTTTGCAACCGGGCACTGCACAAGTACGAGGCATAGTACTCAAATCGAAGATTTCCAAATGAAATTTTAATAAATACTAAAATGAAAAACTTTCCTGTTGATAATTCTTCCAGGTATGAACACTCAGAGTCGAGAAATTCAATATCAAATCCGATACACACTGATCTTGCAACTGCAACACTTATCTTCACTTTATTTATTGATTAAAAAACCAACCACACGCACACAGCGAAAAATCATCTCATCTCAAAAAACATATTTATAGCTTCCGTTCATATCAATTTGAGGCAACACAAGTGCAATATATGCAGTTATGCCTCAAAATATAAATCTAGCCTTAAAAAACATACAGAGTGATCTCATTCTAATTCAGATCATCTGCAATGTTCTTAGAACTGTAAAACCGAATTTAAAAATTACATACACTGTTCTCATTTTATCTGAAATGTCAATTTTTATGCTTAATAGAAGAAAAAATATTGAGAACAAACTGTAGAATGGTTTTAGCGTTTCAGATATTTTCGAAAATAAAAAAGTTATGACATATTTTCAAAATCGATGTATGTATGTAATATCAAAAACGTTTTGCACAAATAGGGTTTCAACGTTTCCACTTATCTAGTCCAGAAGTACAAAAGAAACAAACAAAATCAAGCAATTTGGAATACCTTGTATAGAATCTGTACTATTGAAGGAACAAAATCAAGTTTTCCTTCGAATGTTCATGTTAACAAGTGAACCTTTTCAAACTCATGTGTTGCTCTTTTAACAAGATTTATCAGAATGACTGATAAAGTCACAGGATATCAACGCAATTCAAAAGTGAAAATGTTTCCTCTTGTGCAAAGTTTATGATTGTTGAATGTTATGAATAAAAAGAAACTGTATATCAAAGACCAAATTTATTAATTCCCAAGAATTACAAAGTGATTCACGAAGACTGTTCATCAGAATATTTCAAAAAAGACTTGTGATAAACATTTTATAGTTGAACTTTGGAATTTCATAGAGATTATGAGTGTGATATAAAAATTGTGCTTTCTAATTCAAAAACCAGGGAGGAATGTCGTATTTCACCACTTTTGGAGTAGAGTCAAAAATAATTTAACCCCACCCTGAGGTTGGCATATTGTGCTGAAATCGATAGCTGGCTGAGTAAATACAAAATTTTATTCAGTAAATTTCAATTTCTATCTTTTTTGAATTTAAGGAAATCTGTTTCAGGGCTCATTTTTCTGCTGATGAAGAAAGTTGTGAAAAACACTTGGTCAAAAGTGAAAATGTGGATTTTGCTGAGCATTTTATCGGTGGAAATCGAGTTTACAACAAGGCAGAATTCACATTGAAGGTTGAAGATAACCCCAATGAACTCAATGAAAATGACGAGGATAATGGTTCTTCCTCTATTGTGCACGAAAATGCTATGACGAATGAAATAAATTCACAGCAACATAGGTGCGGTATTTGTCAGTTTGCCTTCAAGAGCAGATCTAGGCTCAAACAACATGTTAACTCTGTTCATTCAGATGTTAAGCGATACAAGTGCCATTTATGCGAATTCGCGTCAAATCATAAAAATTGCCTCAAAATGCACATAGATTCCGTTCATTTAAATTTGAAACCATATAAGTGTCACTTGTGTGAATTTGCTTCAAATCAAAAAACATCGCTCAAAATACACATTGATTGTGTTCATTTAAATTTTAAACAGCACAAGTGCCATCTGTGCGATTATGCTTCAAATCGTAAAGATTCTCTCAAAAAACACATAGCTGCAGTTCATTTTAAGCTAAAGGAACATAAGTGTCACTTGTGCGAATTTTCTTCAAATTATAAAGTTGGTCTCAAAGCACACATAGATTCAGTGCATTCGAAGCTGAAGGAACATAAGTGTCACTTGTGTGAATTTGCTTCAATTTACAAAACCAATCTCAGAGTTCACATTGATTGTGTTCATTCAAACTTGAAGAAACATACGTGTCAGTTATGCGAGTATGCCACAAATATAAGGTCTAATCTAAAAAAACATGTAGATTCCTTTCATTTAAACTTGAAGCCAAATAAATGTAATATATGCAGTTATGCTTCAAAATATAAAACCAGCCTTAAAAAACATATGGAGTCGTCTCATTCGAATCCAGATCACCTCCAATGATGTTAAAACCGTTAAATTTGATTTTAAAAAGTCACATTCACTGTTTTCGTTTTATTTGAAAGTATAACGAATGTCAATTTCGCCACAATTTACATATTGTATAGAATCCGTACTTTAGAAGCAACATTTCAAGTTTTCCTTTGAATGTTCATGGTATTGCAATAGAATTTCTATGAAAACTGTTTTTGATTTTGAATGACACTACCTGTTTACTACTCTCAAAATAAGTGAAAACGTTATCAAGATAAGTAGCTGAATGATGAGTTATATCATTATATAATGATCACAATAAAAAATTGCACAATGGAAACTGTGGTTGAGGTTATAACAGGGAAATTATATTTAGTGTAAATACACACGAGGCTTTTTACGAGCGCTTCATTTTATCCCCATATTCAAAATGTGGTGGCAATTTTCCCTGAGAATTCTTGAATATTCTTTTAAAATTCATAACAAGCAGTCCTCCGTATATATCAATTTTCAGACAACTAGCATCAAATTGGGGGGTGAAAGTTTCAAGTTTAAGAATTTTTCCGTTGTTTGTGTACTTAAACCAGCTCACATACCAACTTGCAACTTGATAGGACATCGGGAAGTACCCTAACAGTTTTTATTATTTATTTTTATTATTATTTTATTAATGAGTGACGAAATCGGGGGTTTTTAGATATCTATTAAGTCTAAAGTGTACGAGCTATGCACTTGAAACTATGCACGTTTGATGAGTTCACTACTAGCATTATATCCTGAGAATTTTGTTCATCCACTATATTCCAAACTCAAGTTATGAGGGTTCGAAAATACGACGAAACACTTCGATACAATACATGAAATTCATAAACTTTGATATTTTTTTTTTAGAAAAAAGGTGCCCTTGTTTGAGATTGCCTAATTGCACCGGTTTTGAGAAAAAATTGATTCAAAATTTTTATTTTGTTCATCACTCAGTGTTCGTTATGTGAATTATCATAATGAAGTGAGTGAAATATCAATTTATTGTACTTGATATATATATAATTACATGAGAGTTTCGCCTCATTATACGATATATTATTCAATTCCCTTGAAGTTTATTTCTTGAAGAGCTACTGAGAGTTCTTGTACTAAACTAAATAATGAAGAAAGATAATTTTGAATCCATTTTTTTCCAAACTGGTGCAAGTGTGCGATGTCACACAATAGCACCTTATCTCACAAGAAAATATTAAAGTTTATGAATTTGATGTAAAACTTGTGAAATAATGAAAGGTAAAAAAGTTGTCTCTTAACGAATGATACGCTTATGATGAGATGAAAAAAATTCTATCAAACCACTCGATTCGTATTCTTGAAAGTAGCCAATGAGTGAAATTCAAATACTTCAAGTGGAAGTCATCTTCAGAGGGTCCTTGCATCTTAACGAAAAATTTTTGTACTATATGATTTTGGTCGAAAGCGTCTCAAATAGTGTCCAGAACATTCACTAGAAGTTTGTCGGTCTTATTATAGGACATCCTTTATAAAGATGTAATATAATAATCAAAATTTCATACAATGTGTTTGGTAATTTGACGTGATGCCTCAAAAAAGGTGATTTGAAGCTAAATGCGTCGAGTGAAGCATGCTCCGAAAATTTATGGTTACGAAGATATGACGATTTTTCAACATTTCTGAAATTCTGCTTCATTATCGAAAATAATTCATTTCTTAAAAACAACTAGACTCTAAATATTCAATGAAGTTCTTTAGAAAGATGAGGAGATGTTCATTTTTTGCGAGAAAGTATTCGCTAAAAATTCAGATAATCCGAGATATAAATGGTCATAAATGGCTACAACTGTTTTTCCAGTAAAATCTTGGTGAAATCATTGAGGATATATCGAAAAAAGTCTTATGAACTTAGCTGTTCACTAATGTACTCATCTCTAGTTTCAAAAAACTCCACCAGAGGGAGTATCGGTTATTGTTTCTATTGGTTTTTCAAGCCGTCTATAAATATAGAGCTATAGTAAGCTGCATGATTGGATGTATTGAATATTTCTGAATTAAAGAGTTAGTATTCTTCTTTTCATTCACCTCTATTCTTCCAACAAGTTTTCTGATTGACATATTTGACGTAATGTAGATTCTTTCAGATGAAACGGTTGGCAGAATTGACATATTATGTTGGTGAGCTCAGTTGTCATTTGTCAATTTTGTCATGCTTCATGCTCACAATTTCGATTTAGATATATTTATATTCCAAAACTGTGCTTAGGCCTCGGCCTTCTAAATTTAGATTAAGAAGGCCATGCTTAGGCAAAGGGATGCCAAATTTTACGTAGTTTTATGCTAATTATCCAAAATTCATATTTCCCGAGCTAGAAGTTTTCGAAAGTAGAAAGTGACCCAGAAATATTCTAAAACTAAATCAGAATTGTGGCGTAATCGGGTATGAAAGACACAACCCACCGTTCGGTTGTAAATCAGATATAACGACAGGAACTCGTTCAACAAAATGGAAACTATTGGAAACCGAATAGAAAATGATCGGTGAGTACCTACTATTTTTTCTCGTTTTTCTTACTCCGCTTTTTTCTTCATTTCCCATCGTCTTTGATTTCCATTTCGATGCATTCACTGAAACATGTGATGTCTCACATTTTTTCTGATAGTTGAATTTTTCTACCACCTGAAAAACATGGGAAAAAACGCACAATGACACATGACGCTTTTGCCATGAAGCAGTAAGACTGCCCCACACCTACTTTACGAGTGTGAAGCTGTTTACCTAGAAAGGTTACAGCACATTCTTAGAGCCACAACAAGGGTTGGATGTAGGCCTCTGAAATTTGGCAAAGTGCTCTGAGTCATTACTACTTGACTGGTATACAGTGCGGGGATGCATAGTAGAACTTTAGGTCAAGGTGTATTAGAGGTCGGACGAACTGATGCACTTTCTCTAATCTAATTCTCTAGTACATGTGTACCATTCTCAGAATCAGTGAAAATTTCATCAAGAAAAGTAGCTGAATGATGAGTTACCCTTGCTGGTTTTGTAATTAGCATATCGATAGTATTCAAGGAAATTTGTTGCAGGGCTCAAGTTTCGGAGGATGAAGAAAGTTGTAAAATTCACATGATCAAAGAAGAAGATGTCGATATTGCTGAACAATTTATCCATGAAGATCGAGTTTATGATAAAGCAGAACTCTTATTGAAAGTTGAAGATAACCACAATGGCCTCAATAAAATTGACGAGAAAAATGGTTCTTCCTCTATCATGCAAGAAAATCCTATAAGGAATGAAGTAAATTCTCCGCAAAATAGGTGCGATATTTGTCAGATTGCCTTCAAGAACAAATATTCTCTCAAAAGACATGTTAACACTGTTCATTCGAATTTTAAGCAACACAAGTGCCATTTATGTGAATTTGCTTCAAATGAAAAAAATACCCTCAAAATTCACATTGATTGTGTTCATTTGAATTTGAGGCAGCGTAAGTGCCATTTCTGTGGCTTGGCTGTTAATTTAAACACTAATCTGAAAAAACACATACACACAGTTCACTTAAATTTGAAGCAACACCAGTGCCATCTGTGCGAGTATGCTTCGAATCGTAAATTTGATCTTGAAGCACACATAGCTTCGGTTCACTTAAAGCTAAAGAAACATAAGTGTCACCTTTGTCATTTTGCTTCAAATGATAAAAAAACCCTCAAAATCCACATTGATTGTGTTCATTTAAATTTAAAGGAACATAAGTGTTATTTATGTGAATTTGCTACAAATACGAAATCTAAAATCAAAAAACATGTAGATTCTGTTCATTTAAAATTGAAGCAACACAAGTGTGACATATGTAATTATGCTTCAAACTATAAATCTAACCTTAAAAAACATATGACGTCGTCTCATCATATTTCAGATCAGCTATAATGTTCTTAGAACTGTAAAACAGATTTTCAAAATCACATACACTGCTCTCATTTTATCTGAAATTATACCGAATGTCAATTTCACAATTTCAATTAGTACAAGAGATGAATAAAAATTGAAAACAGCCTGTTTTTTAGCGTTTTCACATTTTGCAAAATAAAAATATATAGAATCTGTCCTTTTGAACAACAATTCAAGTTTTCCATCGAAGATTAATCAAAATTACTGATAAAGTCACAGGATATCAAGGCAACTCATAAGTGAAAATTTTTCCTTTCGTGTAAAGTTTATCGTTATTAAATTTTATAAATAATAAGAATCTGTATAGCGAAGAATAAACTTATAAATTCTCAAGAATTACAAAGTGATTCACAAAAATGTTCATCAAAATATTTCAATAAAAATTCGTAATAAACACTTACATTTTATAGTTGAATATTGGAATTCCAAAGAGATTATGAGTTTGACTTGGGGCCTTTCCGCTACAACAACCTGAGTTGAGCCACCCTGTAGCAATTCGACAGCCTTTTTAGCCTCAGCGTTTGTTAATTTACGTCTTGGCATTTTCAGAACACTTGTTTCAAATTGAAGCCGTTGATAAACTGACTCCATTTCAAAATAAGAACATCATGAAGCATTTATGCAAAGAACCAAACTTCAGAAAAAGGCTACCAGATTGACGAAATATCTCACACTGATTTTTATTGTATCGATTCAAGTTTTTATTGAGGTTTAAATGATTTTACATCGATTTTCTCGAAGATCACATACTTTTCAAAATAATTGAATACGATATCCCTAACTCTTGTGGAGCAGTATACAGGGTGTCCCACCAGGAGTGCCCATTAGAAGTTTATGGGGAAATAATTATTCGATCTATTTCAAGTTTTGTGTGGATATATAAGCCAAATAGACCTTCATTTATGATATATTTTCAAATATAAATGACTTCCGCTTTCACCGGAAATGGTATCAACTTTCTTATTTCAAATGGAACACCCTGTATATTATGAGTTTTTTTGGATAGACCTTCTAATGCTACATTCATTTTATGTATCATTCCCTATAGCCATCTAAAGCCGTTTTCGAGTTATTCACTGTTTTTATGAAAAAAAATACAAATTGAGGCTTGTAGAACACTGAAAATTCAATGAAAGTGCAACGCACAATCTCAGATCTGTTTTTTGAAATGGGTTACCGACAAGATATTCAACATAACTCTGTAGAGAAAATATCGTTTTGATATACTGGGAGGTAAACTGAGAGTGTCAAAGTTGGAATTCTAAAAGAGCCAAATACTCGATTTTTTCAAATGGGAACCATATTTTTTTCACCCACATATGAATTTGTGGGATAAAAATAAGTGGGGCGTATTCAGGGTTCCCTATATCTAAAATGTACCATTTTCGAGATATTCAGAAATAACTGCTACGAGCTTAATATTATTTTAATATGACTATGTTCGCCCTTTCATAAAAATCTTTGACATTATTCAGAATATTTTTCCATGCTTCTATTGTTGATATTCCTCAAAACTTGTTTCATTGTTCAAAAAAACGACCACTAGTTTTTTTACTGCTAACAATGAAAATAACGAGTTATTTATCAGAAAATATGACATTCATATCGAAAGCTTAAATTCTAATGCAAAACTTATAAAACAAATCATGAAGCTTCCCGAACTTTTATTGAGATATATCAGAATAGAAAATTGAATCATAAAACATTTTGAAAATTTCGTCCACCTACTTCCAAACATTTTTCGCACCTTCTCAATACTTCTTGGTTGGTTGATTTCCTTATTCATTCGGGAACAGAATTTTGCCAATACATTGCACGATAAATTCTTCAGTTGGAACAAACCTGGATTATTTTCAATAAAGTCATACAGATTCTCATGAAAGGGTGAACATAGATCATTATTGATACCTCACATATTATAATATGCTCGTTGCTAACAGTTATTTCTGAATATCTCGAAAATGGTACATTTTAGATATAGGGAACCCTTAAAAGACTCTACTTACTTTTTTCACACAAATTAAAATGAGAGGGAAAAAAATACGGTTTCCATTTGGAAAAATCGAATTTCTGCCTTTTTTGGAATTCAAACTTTGACACTCTAACTCTTTCTCCTGAATATCTCGGAAATGGTACATTTTGGATACAGGGAACCCCCAATAAACTCTACCTACTTTCACCTCACAAATTGATATGCGAGTGAAAAAAATTTGGTTTCCATTTGAAAAAATCGAGTTTTTTGCTTTTTTTGAATTTCAACTTTGACACTCTCATTTTACTTCCCAGTATATCAAAACGTTATTTTTTCTACAGAGTTATGTTGAATATCTTGTCAGTGACCCATTTCAAAAAACAGATCTGAGATTGTGCGTTGCGCGTTCATTGAATTCTCAGTGTTGTACAAGCCACAATTTGTAAATTTTTTCGAAAAACAGTGAATAACCCGAAAACGGCTCTAGATGGCTATAGGGAGTGATACATGAAATTAATGTGGCATTCGAAGATCTATCCGAAAAAGTCATAATATACAGGGTGTTCCATTTGCAATGAGAAAGTTGATACCACTTATGGTGAAAGCGGAAGTCGTTCAGATTCAAAAATATATCATAAATGAAGGTCTTCTTTGCTTATACACAAGATTTGGAAATGATCGAATAATTATTTCTCCATGAACTTCTAACAGGCACTCCCGGTGGACACCCTGTATTACTGGAACATCATTAGATAGAGCAAACAAATCAAAGTGCTGAAAAATGAGTTTCCACTCATAACTTGAAAACGAAAGAAGATAGAACGATGCAGTTTCAACCATTATCCATCTTTGAAAATCATCATCCATTTTCCCAAACTTTCACAGTTACATACAAAATGAAAATAAGTCAAAACAATCATTAATATCGATAGATTGATAACTCACAGTGTAATCATATGTTATCTACGACAAAATTCTATAAACTCAAACAAAGAATATGGTTCACACTCAACCAGCACTGAGAATTATTTTTTTTTGAAGAGTATTTGAAGTTTTTGATATCTCTTATTTTTCTTGGTAAATATTTGAATAATTTCATACTCATTTTTGAAGTTCTACGCTCAGTGCTGGTAGCAAAAACTGTATCATTCTTCTGGTGGCATTTATATTTCCATAATCGTCATAATAGAAATTATTTTTAAATAAGAATAACAAAATTCTATACATATACAGACCAGGCACCGTTAAAATATTATGCTTTTGAATATGCCCCTACATGACTCTCTTTCCCCAACTTTTACGGTTACATAGCACGCAACGAAATGAAAATAAATCAAAACAATCATTAATAACGATAGATTGATAAATCACAGTATAATTATATGTTATCTACGACAAAATTCTATGAACTTAAACAAAGAATATGGTTCACACTCAACCAGCACTGAGAATCATTTCTTTTTGAAGAGTTTGAAGTGTTTAATATTTCTTATTTTTCTTGGTAAATAGTTGAACAATTTCATACTCATTTTGTAAGTACCAGCTCAGTGCTGGTACCAAAAACTCTATCATTCTTCTGGTAGCATTTATATTTCCATAGTCGTCATAATAGAAATTATTTTTGAATAAGAATAACAAAATTCTATACATATACAGAGACCAGGCACCGTTAAAATATTATGCTTTTGAAAATGCCTCTACATGACTCTCTTTCCCCAACTATTACGGTTACATAGCACGCAACAAAATGAAAATAAGTCAAAACAATCATTAATAACGATAGATTCATAAATCACAGTTTAATCATATGTTATCTACGACAAAATCCTATAAACTCAAACAAATATTATGGTTCACACTCATCCAGCACTGAGAATAATTTTTTTTTGAAGAGTTTGAAGTGTTTAATATTTCTTATTTTTCTTGGTAAATAGTTGAACAATTTCATACTCATTTTGGAAGTACCAGCTCAGTGCTGGTAGCAAAAACTCTATCATTCTTCTGGTAGCATTTATATTTCCATAGTCGTCATAATAGAAATTATTTTTGAATAAGAATAACAAAATTCTATACATATACAGACCAGGCACCGTTAAAATATTATGCTTTTGAATATGCCTCTACATGACTCTCTTTCCCTTACTATTACGGTTACATAGCACTCAACAAAATTAAAATAAGTCAAAACAATCATTAATAACGATAGATTGATAAATCACAGTATAATCATATGTTATTTACGACAAAATTCTATAAACTCAAACAAATAATATGGTTCACACTCAACCAGCACTGAGAATAATTTCTTTTTGAAGAGTTTGAAGTGTTTAATATTTCTTATTTTTCTTGGTAAATAGTTGAACAATTTCATACTCATTTTGGAAGTACCAGCTCAGTGCTGGTAGCAAAAACTCTATCATTCTTCTGGTAGCATTTATATTTCTATAGTCGTCATAATAGGAATTATTTTTGAATAAGAGTAACAAAATTCTATACATATACAGAGACCAGGCACCGTTAAAATATTATGCTTTTGAAAATGCCTCTACATGACTCTCTTTCCCTAACTTTTACGGTTACATAGCACTCAACAAAATGAAAATAAGTCAAAACAATCATTAATAACGATAGATTGATAAATCACATTTTAATCATATGTTATCTACGACAAAATTCTATAAACTCAAACAAAGAATATGGTTCACACTCAACCAGCACTGAGAATAATTTCTTTTGAAGAGTTTGAAGTGTTTAATATTTCTTATTTTTCTTGGTAAATAGTTGAACAATTTCATACTCATTTTGGAAGTACTACGCTCAGTGCTGGTAGCAAAAACTCTATCATTCTTCTGGTAGCATTTATATTTCCATAGTCGTCATAATAGAAATTATTTTTGAATAAGAATAACAAAATTCTATACATATACAGACCAGGCACCGTTAAAATATTATGCTTTTGAAAATGCCTCTACATGACTCTCTTTCCCTAACTTTTACGGTTACATAGCACTCAACAAAATGAAAATAAGTCAAAACAATCATTAATAACGATAGATTGATAAATCACATTTTAATCATATGTTATCTACGACAAAATTCTATAAACTTAAACAAAGAATATGGTTCACACTCAACCAGCACTGAGAATCATTTCTTTTTGAAGAATTTGAAGTGTTTAATATTTCTTATTTTTCTTGGTAAATAGTTGAACAATTTCATACTCATTTTGGAAGTACCAGCTCAGTGCTGGTAGCAAAAACTCTATCATTCTTCTGGTAGCATTTATATTTCCATAGTCGTCATAATAGAAATTATTTTTGAATAAGAGTAACAAAATTTTATACATATACAGACCAGGCACCGTTAAAATATTATGCTTTTGAAAATGCCTCTACATGACTCTCTTTCCCTAACTTTCACGGTTACATAGCACTCAACAAAATGAAAATAAGTCAAAACAATCATTAATAACGATAGATTGATAAATCACATTTTAATCATATGTTATCTACGACAAAATTCTATAAACTCAAACAAAGAATATGGTTCACACTCAACCAGCACTGAGAATAATTTCTTTTTGAAGAGTTTGAAGTGTTTAATATTTCTTATTTTTCTTGGTAAATAGTTGAACAATTTCATACTCATTTTGGAAGTACCAGCTCAGTGCTGGTACCAAAAACTCTATCATTCTTCTGGTAGCATTTATATTTCCATAGTCGTCATAATAGAAATTATTTTTGAATAAGAATAACAAAATTCTATACATATACAGAGACCAGGCACCGTTAAAATATTATGCTTTTGAAAATGCCTCTACATGACTCTCTTTCCCTAACTTTTACGGTTACATAGCACTCAACAAAATGAAAATAAGTCAAAACAATCATTAATAACGATAGATTGATAAATCACATTTTAATCATATGTTATCTACGACAAAATTCTATAAACTCAAACAAAGAATATGGTTCACACTCAACCAGCACTGAGAATAATTTCTTTTTGAAGAGTTTGAAGTGTTTAATATTTCTTATTTTTCTTGGTAAATAGTTGAACAATTTCATACTCATTTTGGAAGTACCAGCTCAGTGCTGGTACCAAAAACTCTATCATTCTTCTGGTAGCATTTATATTTCCATAGTCGTCATAATAGAAATTATTTTTGAATAAGAATAACAAAATTCTATACATAAACAGAGACCAGGCACCGTTAAAATATTATGCTTTTGAAAATGCCTCTACATGACTCTCTTTCCCTAACTTTTACGGTTACATAGCACTCAACAAAATGAAAATAAGTCAAAACAATCATTAATAACGATAGATTGATAAATCACATTTTAATCATATGTTATCTACGACAAAATTCTATAAAATCAAACAAAGAATATGGTTCACACTCAACCAGCACTGAGAATAATTTCTTTTTGAAGAGTTTGAAGTGTTTAATATTTCTTATTTTTCTTGGTAAATAGTTGAACAATTTCATACTCATTTTGGAAGTACCAGCTCAGTGCTGGTACCAAAAACTCTATCATTCTTCTGGTAGCATTTATATTTCCATAGTCGTCATAATAGAAATTATTTTTGAATAAGAATAACAAAATTCTATACATATACAGAGACCAGGCACCGTTAAAATATTATGCTTTTGAAAATGCCTCTACATGACTCTCTTTCCCTAACTTTTACGGTTACATAGCACTCAACAAAATGAAAATAAGTCAAAACAATCATTAATAACGATAGATTGATAAATCACATTTTAATCATATGTTATCTACGACAAAATTCTATAAACTCAAACAAAGAATATGGTTCACACTCAACCAGCACTGAGAATAATTTCTTTTTGAAGAGTTTGAAGTGTTTAATATTTCTTATTTTTCTTGGTAAATAGTTGAACAATTTCATACTCATTTTGGAAGTACCAGCTCAGTGCTGGTACCAAAAACTCTATCATTCTTCTGGTAGCATTTATATTTCCATAGTCGTCATAATAGAAATTATTTTTGAATAAGAATAACAAAATTCTATACATATACAGAGACCAGGCACCGTTAAAATATTATGCTTTTGAAAATGCCTCTACATGACTCTCTTTCCCTAACTTTTACGGTTACATAGCACTCAACAAAATGAAAATAAGTCAAAACAATCATTAATAACGATAGATTGATAAATCACATTTTAATCATATGTTATCTACGACAAAATTCTATAAACTCAAACAAAGAATATGGTTCACACTCAACCAGCACTGGGAATAATTTCTTTTTGAAGAGTTTGAAGTGTTTAATATTTCTTATTTTTCTTGGTAAATAGTTGAACAATTTCCTACTCATTTTGGAAGTACTACGCTCAGTGCTGGTAGCAAAAACTCTATCATTCTTCTGGTAGCATTTATATTTCCATAGTCGTCATAATAGAAATTATTTTTGAATAAGAATAACAAAATTCTATACATATACAGACCAGGCACCGTTAAAATATTATGCTTTTGAATATGCCCCTACATGACACTCTTTCCCCAACTATTACTTTTACACAGCACGCAACAAAATGAAAATAAGTCAAAACAATCATTAATAACGATAGATTGATAAATCACAGTATAATTATATGTTATCTACGACAAAATTCTATAAACTTAAACAAAGAATATGGTTCACACTCAACCAGCACTGAGAATAATTTCTTTTTGAAGAGTTTGAAGTGTTTAATATTTCTTATTTTTCTTGGTAAATAGTTGAACAATTTCATACTCATTTTGGAAGTACTACGCTCAGTGCTGGTAGCAAAAACTCTATCATTCTTCTGGTAGCATTTATATTTCCATAGTCGTCATAATAGAAATTATTTTTGAATAAGAATAACAAAATTCTATACATATACAGACCAGGCACCGTTAAAATATTATGCTTTTGAAAATGCCTCTACATGACTCTCTTTCCCTAACTTTTACGGTTACATAGCACTCAACAAAATGAAAATAAGTCAAAACAATCATTAATAACGATAGATTGATGAATCACATTTTAATCATATGTTATCTACGACAAAATTCTATAAACTCAAACAAAGATAATGGTTCACACTCAACCAGCACTGAGAATAATTTCTTTTGAAGAGTTTGAAGTGTTTAATATTTCTTATTTTTCTTGGTAAATAGTTGAACAATTTCATACTCATTTTGGAAGTACTACGCTCAGTGCTGGTAGCAAAAACTCTATCATTCTTCTGGTAGCATTTATATTTCCATAGTCGTCATAATAGAAATTATTTTTGAATAAGAATAACAAAATTCTATACATATACAGACCAGGCACCGTTAAAATATTATGCTTTTGAAAATGCCTCTACATGACTCTCTTTCCCTAACTTTTACGGTTACATAGCACTCAACAAAATGAAAATAAGTCAAAACAATCATTAATAACGATAGATTGATGAATCACATTTTAATCATATGTTATCTACGACAAAATTCTATAAACTCAAACAAAGATAATGGTTCACACTCAACCAGCACTGAGAATAATTTCTTTTGAAGAGTTTGAAGTGTTTAATATTTCTTTTTTTCTTGGTAAATAGTTTAACAATTTAATACTCATTTTGGAAGTACCAGCTCAGTGCTGGTAGCAAAAACTCTATCATTCTTCTGGTAGCATTTATATTTCTATACTCGTCATAATAGAAATTATTTTTGAATAAGAATGACAAAATTCTATACATATACAGACCGGGCACCGTTAAAATATTATGTTTTTTGAACATACCTCTACATGACTCTCTGTATTTTTTACGAAACATTGTTTTCATAGCCAATTTTTGAGCTATGAAAACGTGTTCAGCTATGGGCTCCCCTAAAAAATTAATCCATATGATTTGGTTGATTGAAAATTTGCAAGATAGACAATCTTCATAATATCTGGATCGACTATATTTCTAATTGCTTTCAGAGTTTATATGATGGAATGAAGTTTTTTGTCACTGATTCGCACTGTAATTCCCAACTAAGATTGTTCTCAACTATCATACCCAATTGTTTAGTACAAGAGCTTATCTTCACAGTTTCACTATCAAAAGTAATGTTCTCAGGAAATGTTTGATTTGAAAACATCAGAACATTAGTTTTGTTTGCATTGAGAACCAAATCATTATGAACGCACCATTTCTCAATCATTGACATTGATAATTGCAAATATTATATAATATCTTCAATATTCTGGCGTGATATTAACACATTAGCATCATCAGCAAATAAATATATTCCCATGAGTTTTTCTTTAAGTGATGTTTGTTCATTAGTTATGCTATGTTGTTGTGAAATATCAGTTGAAAGATAGGCAGTAGAAGAAAAAATTATGAGTTCATTTTGAGGATAGAAAATCTCAGGCAAATCGTCGATATAAATAACGAATAATAATAATAATATTTATCCAGTTTTTTTAACAAAATGTTGTGATCGACAGCTGCCGATTTTTATGCCAAAATCGATAGCTGGCTGAGTAAATACAAAATATTATTCAGTGTAATTTCAATTCGAAATTCTTTGAATTTAAGGAAATCTGTTTCAGGGCTCATTTTTCTGCTGATGAAGAAAGTTGTGAAAAACACTTGGTCAAAACTGAAAATGTGGATATTGCTGATAATGGTTCTTCCTCTATTGTAGGAGAAAATCCTATGACAAATGAAATAAATTCACAGCAACATAGGTGCGGTATTTGTCAGTTTGCCTTCAAGAGCAGATCTAGGCTCAAAATACATGTTAACTCCGTTCATTCAGATGTTAAACGACACAAGTGCCATTTATGCGAATTTGCGTCAAATCATAAAAATAGCCTCAAAAAGCACATAGATTACGTTCATTTAAATTTGAAACCATATAAGTGTCACTTGTGTGAATTTGCTTCAAATAAAAAATCATCGCTCAATATACACATTGATTGTGTTCATTTAAATTTTAAACAGCATAAGTGCCATCTTTGCGATTATGCTTCAAATCGTAAAGATAAGCTCAAAGCACACATAACTTCAGTTCACTTTGAGCTGAAGGAACATAAGTGTCACTTGTGTGAATTTGCTTCACATCACAAAAACAGTCTCAGAGATCACATTGATTGTGTTCATTCAAACTTGAAGGAACACAAGTGTTATTTATGTGACTTTGCTACAAATATAAAGTCTAATTTAAAAAAACATGTGGATTCCTTTCATTTAAAATTGAAGCCACATAAATGTAATGTCTGTAATTATGCTTCAAACTCAAAATCTCGCCTTAAAAAACATATGGAGTCGTTCCATTCGAATTCAGATCACCTCTAATGATGTTGAAACTGTAAAATTGATTTTAAAAGTCACATACACTGTTCTCGTATTATTTGAAAGTATAACGAATGTCAATTTCGCCACAACTTACAAATTGTATAGAATCTGTACTTCAGAAGCAAGTTTTCCTTTGAATGTTCATGGTATTGCAATAGAATTTCTATGAAAACTGTTTTTGGTTTTAAATGACTATTCTCAAAATAAGTGAAAACGTTATCAAGATAAGTAGCTGAATGAAAAGTTATCCTTGTTGGTTTTGTAATCAGCATATCGAAGGTATTTAAGGAAATTTGTTGCAGGGCTCAAGTTTCTTGCGATAAAGAAAGTTGTGAAACTCACATGATCAAAGAAGATATGGATATTGCTGAACAATTTATTGATGAAGATCGAGTTTACGACGAAGCAGAAATCATATTGAAAAGTGGAGATAACCATAATGGCTTCAATAAGATTAACGACGAAAAAGGTTCTTGCTTTATCGTGCAAGAAAATTCCTCAACAAATGAAGTAAATCCACAGCATCAAAGGTGCGGTATTTGCCAGTCTACCTTCAACAACACCAAATATCTCAAAAACCATATACGTACGGTACATTTAAATTTGAAGCAACACAAGTGCCATTCTTGCGAATTTGCTTCAAATTATAAACAACATCTCAAATCGCACATAGATATTGTTCATTTAAAGTTGAAGCCGCATAAGTGCCATCTGTGTGAATTTGCGTCAAGTCGTAAATTTGATCTTAAAGCACACATAGCTTCAGTTCACTTAAAGCTTAAGGCGTATAAGTGTCACCTGTGTGATTTTGCTTCAAATTATAAAAATACCGTCAAAATCCACATTGATTGTGTTCATTTAAATTTGAAGGAACATAAGTGTAATTTATGCGACTTTGCTACAAATACGAAATCTCATCTTAAAACACATATAGACACAGTTCATTTGAATCATAAGCATCATTCGTGTGACATTTGTCAGTCTGTCTTCCACAACAGTTCTAATCTCAAAAAACATATTGACTCTGTTCATTTGAAGTTGAAACAACACAAGTGCAATTTGTGTGAATTTGCTTCAAACGATAAAAATATCCTCAAAATACACATAGATTCAGTTCATTTGAAGTTGAAGCAATACAAGTGTCAATTCTGTGAGAGTGGCTTTAATAAAAAATGTGATCTCAAAAAACATGTAAATGGTGTTCATTTGAATTTGAGACAACACCAGTGCCATCTGTGTGAGTTTAGGTCAAATCAGAAACCATACCTCAAACTGCACATAGATTCTGTCCATTTAAATATGAAGCAACATAAGTGTCACTTGTGTGATTTTGCTACAAATCAGAAGGCTTTTCTGAAAATTCACATAGATTCGGTTCATTTAAATTTGAGAAAACATAAATGCCACTTGTGCGAATTCGCTTCAAATCAAATATCGGGTCTGAAAACACATATTGATTCAGTTCATTTAAATTTGAGAAAACATAAGTGTCACCTATGCGAATTTGCTTCAAATCAAAAATCGGGTCTCAAAGCACATATTGATGCAGTGCATTTAAATTTGAAACAACACAATTGTCATTCGTGTGAGTTTTTTTCTTATACAAAATATGACCTCAAAAAACATATACTTTCGGTTCATTCGAATTTGAAGCAACACAATTGTCACTTCTGTGATTTTTCTTCAGATCAGAATGCTGTTCTTAGAACTCATATAAATTCAGTACATTTAAATTTGAAACAACATAAGTGCCACTTGTGCGAATTCGCTTCAAATCAGAAATCTAATTTGAAGAAACATGTAGATTCAGTGCATTTGAAATTGAAGCATAAATGCCATTTGTGTGAGTATACTTGTTGCTCAAAATATAATTTGAAAGTACATGTGGATTCTGTTCATTTAATATTGGAGCAACATGGGTGAATATACCTCATATCGTAGAAACAGTCGCAAAGTGCACATCGATTGTGTTCATTTAAATATGTAGCAACATATATGCCATTAATTTGTGAATTTGCTCCGAATCAGAAACAACACCTCGATACACATAGAGGTGTCCATTTAAAATTGAGGCATAAGTGACATTTGTGTGAGTTTCTGTTAAATCAGAAAAAAACACGCCAGAGCGATTTTAATGAGGATTTTCAGCATATTGTGCGTTTAATTAACTTGATCAAATGTTTGAGGGAAGGGAACGACAAATTTGTATTGTGCCTTATAGAATGATACCAAAATTGTTTCACTTATACACTGATAATGAGCGGATAACCGGATTCGAAGTTAACTGAATACCTCTATTTGAAGCCATTGAGCTAAGTCCTTCAGTTCTTATTCAACATCATTTAACTTCAAAATAGATATTTTTGTTCGATTCACTTTTAAAATCATACACTGCGCAAAAAAATTAACGCACATTCTGAAAATCTCAATTTTAATGAAAGTTAAACCTGCATTGACTTTATAACTTATTTTTTATGTTCTCTCGGGAAAGTTTTGAAAGAAACAAGACACATCAAATGGAAGAAAAATTCAGGATTTCACCGAATCTTATGTGAAAGAAGAGAAATGAACAATTTTCAAAATACTGAAATGCTAATAAGTTATTTGATACTTGGTATTTCCACCCCTTGCGTTAATTACAGCTCGGCAACGACGGTTCATACTGAAAATGAGTGATCTTAAAATGTTCTGATCTAATCCTTCCCAGATTTTTCCGAGTTGGATTCTTAAGTCATTAAGAGTAGCTGGATGATTTTCTGAACTTCTCAGTCTTCTATTGAGGTTGTCCCAAACCTGCTTAATCGGTTTGAGATCTGGACTTCTTGCTGGCCATTCCATTCGAGAGACTCCAACCTCTTCAAGGTACTCCTGAACGATGCGCGCACGATGAGGTCTGGCATTATCGTCCATAAAAATGAAATTTTCACCGATGTATGGGGCAAATGGCACTACATGCTCTTCAAGAATGTTCCCTATATACTTATCAGCATTCATAGTTCCATTATCAACAAACACTAGGTCCGTGCGAGCAGTCAAAGATATTCCACCCCATACCATAATCGATCCTCCCCCGAAACCAGTAGTATTCAGGAAATTGCTCAGAGCATATCTTTCATGTGGACGTCTGTATACAAGGGAACGTCGATCACAATGGTAGAGGCAGAATCTAGACTCATGTGTGAAGAGAACTCTTTCCCAATCGGCCTCTTCCCAATGGATATGCTCTCTCGCAAAATCCAAACGCGCCCTTCGATGGGCTGGGGTAAGAGCTGTGCCTCTTGCCGCAACTCGACGCCTTAAATCATAGTCTCTGAGGCGATTTCTTATCGTCTGAGTGCTAATTTGCATCCCATGAGTTTGCTCAAGCTGATTTTAAAGGAGGCGAGCGGTTGCAAACCGTTGTCCCAACGAAGAAACTCTCAAGTAACGTTCTTGAATGACAGTTGTTACCCGTGGTCTACCCTGTCCTGGTCTTCGGACATTCATACCTGTCTCCCTGAATCGCTGCAACATTCTGGACACACTTGTATGGGAAACTCCAGACCTTTCTGCAATTCTTGTGTATGTCCACCCTTCTTCTCGCAAAACTACCGCTTGGGCACATTCCTCTTGGGTCAAATTGCGTGTCTCGCGTTGCATAGCGATCGAGTGTAGAAAATCAAATGAAAAAAAAACTATTGATCACTAGAATTGATCGAGAACAACTGATTTTAGAATGGAGCCAATACATTCAAAATCTGATAATATCACCTTTTTTTATTCCTGCTGGGAAAAAACATCTGTATTAAAGAAAAACGTTGAAAGTGGATAACATATGCATGCATAATTCTGATAAAAATAATTATCATTGAGAACTCCTTCAGTTGTAGAATAAATCTGAGATTTCCATAATGTGCGTTAATTTTTTTGCGCAGTGTACATGTTCCACTCCAGAATTTATACAATATTATCATACATTTCTCTTTATATCTCTCTTTTTATTTTTTTATTCTTTATTTGTTATCAATGATATTATATTAATGATTCTTCTGTTACTGGCACTGCTCTCAGTCAATACTACATCAACATGTTGTCCACTTCATGTACTACCTCTGGCATGTTGTCTTCAAAATTTTTTTTTCATCCAGTTTTCGGGCATGAAGTGGTTGAAGTTATCAAAACCCTTAAAGGTAATAGAAGCACAGGCGTGGATTCAATTTCAGCAAATATCTTGAAGACTATTTGTATTGACATTGGTGATCATTTTGCATACTTGATAAATTTATCGATCAGTATGAGTGTTTGTCCCAATTCATAAAAAAAAAATTAAGCACATGATATTGCCAACTATAGAGCTATCTCAATTTTTTCGAACTGGCTCAACGCTATCTAGAGGATAGAACAATGCTGGTTAGAATTGAAAATTCTCATTCATATCAGTATGGTGAGAACATAGGAGTGCCCCAAGGTTCTGTCTTGGGACCACTTTTGTTCCTACTGTTTTTAAATGACCTCACATCTCATTCAAGAGCTAATGGATAAATTTCGTATATTTCTGAAAATTCTGAGATCTTGTTTGGGTGTCTGATCCAACTGTACGTTATGAGAGAATATCTCTGCAAATAAAAATAAAGCGAACTTCAATTTTGATATACTAACAGAAAGAACGTTAACTGAATTGATTATTTATAGTAAACATTTTGAACATACCTGATGCAATGACATTTGGGATATCAGAGTGGACTAGCACATCATCACTACTTTTAGATATAATAAATTTGCTTTCTTCGCATTTTTCTGGCATTGCAGAAGTCGCAGTGGTTTATTGCAGAACTTCATTGTAACTTGAAACTGCATCTGTGAGTAGTCGATGATTTGTATCTATATGGATGACTCTGGAGTGAAATAGTTGAAGCATATTCTATAATTTCGGAGATGTTCTTCATGAATTTCATTCCTTGTTTCTCTTGTCAGATTTTTTATCTGAAAAAAATATAAAATACGATTGTATTCAAAGCTCTTCCTTCATATAAATATTGCCAACGATGCATTTTTGATACTTCATCTTGCCCAGCTCCACATATAAAGCATTAACCTAATTATATTTAAAAAATATTTTGTAATACACAAACACTCAAATTTCAAACTGTTTATCACTCAGTTGAAGCACTTGCTGCTATAACAACACGGATTATGGGAGATAAAGCCTGAATCGAACAAATTTAGTGAAGGAGTTGACCGTCCCATAGTTGTCTCTGATAATGATTAATATCTGCAAGACAGAATGCATCCACTTTGAACTATAAAAAGAAAAAAACTGATTATTGAAAATTTAGCTTGAAGCATTACATCTGGCGATTGTACAACATTCCTGGGAATTCATATAGATCGCAATTTGAGATGTTATACTCATATTGATGCAAAAAATGTAATTCCTCTTACTATGCAATTAATAAAGTGAGAAAGTCGATTCCAAAACAATCACTATTGAGTATTTACTATACTACGGAAAAATTCCTCAGAAGTGAATAGAGCGTTCATTTTACAAAAAAGGATCATTCTTATGATGTCCAATATTGCTCCTAGATCATCTAGTAGGCCTATCTTTATTGAAAATGACCTTTTGACTCTTGCATCAATTTTCATTTCTAAATGAGTAATGGCGACATAATTTTGTCATCTAAGGTCTATCTTCTGCCTTTACTTTGGAATATCCCAATTGCGACATCATGAAGTTCCAGGTTGTTTTAGGCATGTTTTCGTACAAAATTTGAACCTCTGGGGTATCAGACAACTCGAAAACTCTCCTCAAAGTCCTAGACTTTTCCCTACACCTACACTGTTTTTTGATCTTGGGTAAGTGGTCTTTCTTTTTGCTTCTTTCTTCTTCTCAAGGTACCATCTCCATTCAATGAAGGTTGGACACAATCTCGGCAAAAAAGTGTTACTAATGGATAAAGTTCCTATATTTCTGAAAATTCTGCGATCTTGTTTGGGTGTCTGATCCAACTGTACGTTATGAGAGAATATCTCTGCAAATAAAAATAAAGCGAACTTCAATTTTGATATACTAACAGAAAGAACGTTAACTGAATTGATTATTTATAGTAAACATTTTGAACATACCTGATGCAATGACATTTGGGATATCTGAGTAGACTAGCACATCATCACTACTTTCAGATATAGTAAATCTGCTTTCTTCGCATTTTTCTGGCATTGCAGAAGTCGCAGTGGTTTATTGAAGAACTTCATTGTAACTTGAAACTGCATCTGTGAGTAGTCGATGATTTGTATCTATATGGATGACTCTGGAGTGAAATAGTTAAAGCATATTCTATAATTTCGGAGATGTTCTTCATGAATTTCATTCCTTGTTTCTCTTGTCAGATTTTTGATCTGAAAAAATAAAAATCGCGATTGTACTCGAAGCTCATTCCTTTATATAAATATTTCAAACTCATTTATATATTTTTGATACTTCATAGTCTCCAGCTCCACATATAAAGCATTTACCTAATCATATTTGAAAAATATTTTGTAATACACAAACACTTAAATTGCAAACTGTTTATCACTCAGTTGAAGCACGTGCTGCTATAGCAACACGAAATATGGGAGATAAAGCCTGAATCGGACAAATTCAGTGAAGGAGTTGACCGTCTCATTGTTGTCTCTGATAATGATTAACTATAGAAAAAAAATTTAGCTTGAAGCATTACATCTGGCGATTGTACAAAATTCCTGAGAATTCATATAGATCGCAATTTGAGATGTGATACTCATATTGATGCAAAAAATGTTATTCCTCTTACTATGCAATTAGTAAAGTGAGAAAGTCGATTCCAAAACAATCACTATTGAGTATTTACTATACTCTGGGTATAAAGTCACATTTCCTAGAATGCTCTATTATGGGGAAATTCCTCAGAAGTGAATAGAGCGTTCATTTTACATAAAAGGATCATTCGTATTATTGAAAATGACCTTTTGACTCTTGCATCAATTTTTATTTCTAAATGATTAATGTATGTGAAGGAAAATGAAGCAAATCATTTAAATTATCACAGCCTGATTATAATACAAGAAATAGGGAAACATTGTCATTTCCCAGACATAAAACAGAAAAATTTGAGCTTTCGCCCACTTATCAATGTACCAGGTTGTATAATCATTTGCCTTCTCATTTTAAATCTCTAAATGTAAATAGATATAAGAAATCAATTAAGGAAATGCTTCTGAGAAAATGTTATTATACTGTGAATGATTATTTAAGTAAGTATATTGTGTTGTATTGTATTCTGAATTGTAATAGTTTCATATGGAAAATGTATTTCTTAAATCAGTCGTATGGTTAATAAATATGTAAAATGATATTTTTTTGATGTATCTCCATTCAGAAAACAATTACGGCTCATCTATTTATCCCCTCCTAATGAATTCTCTCCTCAGAGAAATTAATTAATGAATACAGGCTGTAACATAATTAGACCGATAAACTTCTAGTGGATGTTCTAAATATTATTTGAGTGATTTTTAGTGACAATTTTTTACCTTTCATTATTTTACAAGTTTTACATAAAATTCATAAAATTTGATATTTTTTCTTGAAAGAAGATGCTCTTGTTTGACATCGTCTAGTTGCACCGGTTTTTGAGAAAAATTGATTTGGAATTTTTATTTTGTTCATTACTCAGTGTTCGTTATGTGATGAATCATAATATAGTGAGTGAAATATCAATTTATTGTACCTGATTTCAATAAGTATATAAGAGTTTTGCCTCATAATACGGAATCATTTAATTCCCTTGAAGTTTATTTCTTGAAGAGCTACTGAGAGTTCTTGTACTAAACTAAATAATAAAGAAAGATAATTTTGAATCCATTTTTTTCGAAACTGGTGCAAGTGTGCGATGTTGTGACATCGCAAGAGCACCTTATCTCACGAAAAAATATTAAAGTTAATGAATTTGATGTAAAACTTGTAAAATAATGAAAGGTAAAAAAGTTGTCTCTTAAAATACCCCTCGCCCCCAGAATGATACGCTTATGATAGAGACGAAAAAAAAATCTATCAAACCATTCGATTCGTATTCTTGAAAGTAGCCAATGTGTGAAATTCAAATACTTCAAGTGAAAGTCATCTTCACAGGGTCCTAGCATCTTAACGAAGCATTTTTATACTATATGATTTTGGTTGAAAGCGTCTCAAATAATGTCCAGAACATTCACGAGAAGTTTTTCGGTCTAATTATAGGACATTCTGTATGAAGATGTAGTTTAATAACCAGAATTTTATACAGGCTGTTTAGTAATTTGACGTGATCCCTCAAAAAAGCAGATTTGAATTGCGTTGGTTGAGTGAAGCATGCTCCGAAAATGTATAGTTACGAAGATATGGCCATTTTTCAACATTTTTGAAATTCTGCTTCATTATCGAAAATAATTTCTTAAAAGCAACTAGACTCTAAATATTCAATGAAGCATTTAAGAAAGCTGCGGAGAAGGCCATTTTTTGCGAGAAAGTATTCACTAAAAATTCAGATAATCCGAGATATAAATGGTCATAAATGGCTATATACAACTGTTTCCCTTAAAATCTTGGTGAAATCATTGAGAATTACTCGAAAAAAGTGTAATGAACTTCGCTCTTCTCTAATGTACTCATCTCTAGTTTCAAAAAACTCCACCAGAGGGAGTATCGGTAATTGTTTTTATTGGCGAATCCAAAAATCTAAACTCCCTCTAGCGGCGAAATATCGCCCTAAGAAAACAAGTATACTTTGGAGTAATCCCGTTCAAAATACATGGTTTTTAATATAAATTAGTGATATTTTCGTTTAATATACGAAGATTGGTGAAATTATTAGGTTTTCTAAATAGTAGAATTGATGCTGAGAAACTATCGAAAGGTATTTATACGAGAATTATACGTTAACATAAGATTATTCTCAAATTCATGTGTTAAATTTCAGGTTAGGTGCTATATTTAAACTGAGCAGAATAAAAAGATTCATTTGAATAATATTGGCCAATGGAATAATATTTCCATTATGAGTGAATGAATTATAATGCCGTTTATATACATATTGAATAAAGAGAAGCTTGGGTGAGAAGATTGAAGATGGGAAAAAATTATTGTTTTCTCTCATCATTTTCTGATTGATAATCTTGTCATAGGTCTGCTGTGAAAAATTTTGTGAATAATTCATAATATTTATTTATATATCTTTTCAGGTTCAAAATTTCAGCAAATGAAAGCTCCTGAGCTTTAAGCTACTGCTGTGACTTCTCGAAACTTGCGATGTCGTTAATATCCAGAAGAAATGAATAGGGCTTGTATGGCCCAACATAAATTGAGGAGAGAATCCAGGAATGATACTCTTAGGGATAAACATATAATTTCTCAACCAACAACTCAGTGTACTTATTTCCCTAATTTTGAAAGTGGTGTGTAAATCAAAGAAAAAAATGCTGCAATATTGTCTGCTTTAAGTAAAGAGGAACAATCTGCTGTGCATGTGCTATTCAAAATGCAATCTGTGAGATTTGAAAATGCAGAGGAAGTATCTGAAGACAATGGGACAAGTGAACACTGGTGATTTGATGTGAAATTTTGCTAATGCCATTAAAAATAAGAAACAATTGAACTCTTTGACTGAATTTGCAAACACTGGGTTTGAAAGATTATGGGCGGGTTTCACAAAGCTTTAATTGTACGATTTAAAAACTCAAGTAAATTCGAACCAATCGAATCACTCGTTTTGAAATTTCAACGAATTGCGTTGGCTCCAATTAATTTAACGGTGCAATCGAAGTTTTGTGTAACCGACCCTATGAGTTTTCAAACAATTATGAATTTTCAAAGGTTTGTTCTATATTTATGTCAGCATTTTGTTTTAGTCATTTCACTTTGACTTGGCAATTACATACATCTCTTCTGACTTTTTGGTATCATCTCTGGCAAGTTTTCCATTGTAAGCAAATATTTTATCTATATTTGATTGTTATCTTAATATTGTGTGATGAAAGATATATACAATTTACATTTTAAAATTACAAACAAAATACAAATAAAGACTGGAAAAAATTTCAGAATCGTTTATTCATTTTGCAACATATGATTGAAGAAATGATTAAATGAAATGTTCTCAATCAAATTTTGTTCGTAATCTTCAGGAAAGGGAGCACCCACTTTCAAAATTGATTTGGGAAAACTTTAATAAACAATGAAGTCGTATGTTTCCAAATTCAACAGATTCATTTGAACCTGTGTGCAGCACGAATGATTGTGCTTCAATTGGATATCATTTCGAGGTAGTACCATTTATTTACGAATTTGTCATTTGAGTAATCCCAACAAGTGTAATACATATTCATTTGACCAAATAATTGTTCTTACAAGTAATTTAAACATCTTTGCATGCAATTTTTTCATCATTCGTAGTGAAAACGAGTTGTTCTTCTGAATTCGCCACACTTAATGTACAATCAGAAATGCATTAACACACACTACCATCTTAAAAAGCCTTTAAATCACTCTTCAAGTGAAAATCTATTCATTTATTTCACAAAATGATATAAATATCCCGTTGTCATTCAAAAATTTACAAAAAAACCCCTAGCGCCACTCAAGCTGGTGGCTAAATTTCGAACCTAGAAAACAAGTATTTACAGCGCCCTCAACGGTAGTTGGATTCGCCAATTATGTCATGTTCTGTGGCCACCATAGAATAAAGAATTTTATATTCTATGGTGGCCACGGCCAGAGACAACAGCTTTCTAAATTTAGGTTAAGAAGGCCATGCTTAGGCATAGGGATGCCGAATTTTACGTAGTTTTATGCTAATTTTCCAAAATTCATATTTCCCGAACTAGAAGTTTCCGAAAGTAGAAAGTGACAGAGAAATATTCTATAACTAAATCAGAATAGGGATGTTGACTATATTTTGGAATTGATTTTAATTTGAAGATGCACCCAAAAACTCCAATGAAAAATGCGTTAAAATTCCCGCTGAAACGCTCCATTCTGTCAAAGTGAAGTGAAGTGTCTTATTTCGTGTTCTGTGATTTCCTGCGAAAAAAGCCTAAAAGATGGACACGTCGTGGTATAAATGTTGTGCAGTGCCAATGTGCAAAAGTACGTCAATCAGTACGCCACAAAAACTTTTTATAAGTGTTCCAAAAAAGGCAGAAGTCAGGAAAAAATGGTTAACACTTGCTAGGAGGGACCCAGCTTCACTGAAACCAACAAGTACCAGTCATTTTTGTGAAGATCATTTTGATGTAAGTAAGGATATGAATTTTAGGTATTTGTTTGTTATGTGGCAAAAATTGGATGTCAATTACTTGTCACTTCTTTTGGTTATTATGGGGTTGCGTTCATAAACTTACTCAGAGTAAGCTCCCCTTACTCTGAAGCGTTCACAAACTTGCTTTGTCTACCTCGGAGTATATTTTGTGAGCGTTCATAAACTTCCTCTGAGTAAGCTCTGCATACTCTGCTATTTGGGAGAGTAAACACATACTCTGACAGTTGTGATGTACGATTTTCATTCTGTCCTGCTCCCGCGTACTTTTTGAAACTTGAATATTATTCAAATAAGTATTTATTTCTGGTTTTGTTTCATTTCAATAACGAAATACGAAACAATTAATTTTTCCAGTGCAACAACTTTTCTGTGAAATAAGGAAATATTGGAAAGAATTACTTTAATGATGAATAAATTTAATGAAATTGCTAGCAGTGAATTAACGAAGCTCAAAGTGAACTTTACCAAGAGATAATAGTAAAGAAAAAAAGAGTTTTTCCCTGTATTGCAGAACCTAGAGTGGTCCGTTCAAGTTCAAATAAATCGAGACATGAAAAGTCCCACAATAATTGTTTTTTGTACCTGATTTGGAATCTACGTTGATATTTTGTTATATTCGAGAGTTTAGATCTGCCAAGATTAATTCATATTTTGCTTTATCTTTCATACAATATTTTTTTAACTTCTTTTTGTTAGCTTCCTCAAATAAAACTATTTTTTGTTACGAAGTATTTAATTTTTTTCTGGCGTAGAGTCAATAAAACAACAAAACATGTAATAACATTTTTAATTTTCTGCTTGCAAGAGAAGATTATAGACGATAATATCCTTTTTCATTCTTCCTGTCTCATTAAAAGTAATTCAAAGTCCTGAGAATATTTATCAGTTTTCTCACAATCATCAAAACCCACGTTTGTGCTCTGCTTCTCAAATAAAAGAAAAATTGACTATACTGCGAAGACACAACTGAAAATGTACGACTAGAGAGAATTTTTTTCTTAAACTTTTATTATTCATTCATGATAGCAACAATTCAATATAAAAATGATATATAAAAAATGTATGTGATGCAAAAGTATTCATAACCTATATACATGTTTGAATTTTGAATGACATTTGTCAGAGTAAGTTTGTGAACGACGAGTGTGGAGTAAAGACCAAAGTATATTTCTAATCATATGGCCATACTCTTACTCTACTCTCTGAGTAAGTTTGTGAACGCTGCCTGGGATTACAAAGCGAGTTCAAATACTCAATACCTAATACAAATTTTAGCTTCAAAATGACATGGAAAATTATGTTCAATATACTACAATGGGTGTAGTATCTCAAATAAGGATGAGACCAGGTGTTTTGCCTAGGAAATTTGCTTGCCAACCAAAAAGAGTGAGTACTTCTACTGATGTGTGTCGACCAGCTGCTGCAAAAAGGCAAAGAATGTCATTGGTAAACGAATTGGAAGAAGAAAGGAGATTGGCTGCATCTCAAAAGAGTGAAAATGCAGTTGTTCTTCCAATTCAAGATGAAGGTTGGTACCCATTATGTTCTGTTCTGTCTTAAATTAACCCAAATAGACCTGAAATTTTTTTTCTTTCGTTTCAATGAGAATTGTGTCAGATTATGGTTTAAATGGAGCCTTTTCATATTTTTCATCTTGATGCGTACTTATTTTTCACGAAAAGTCAAAATTTGTGGTGTTCTTTTAAAGGAACGGTAGGTTTTTGAGCTACTAAAATTCATTCTATGAAAAATGAACATTGAATTATAAGATGTCGTAATTATAGAAGCAATTTTTTGGATGTTATGCTATTTTATATTTAATACTTATAAAATATTGGTTTTTATGCCACACTTCACAATTTTTTTATTTTATTCTGGTAAACAATCAGATGGTCTACTCTGACCTATCCTGAAGATTGGTGTAAACTCTTTGATTGCTTAGTTGGTCCTGTTTTTGTTATAAGTTTCCAGCAATCTTGTTGCGATGATAGCTAGTCTAGTTTGTTACTATTTCTGCGTTTTGAAAAACCATGTTGAAGCTGTGTGCAAGAAGTGGGAAATACAATTTTTGTCCTAACTCATGTTTTTACGGGATCAGCCCCCATATATTCTAATGTTGCATGAGTTTTGGTTGGTCAATGATATTTTTTTTTCTCATGGTGAATATATTATTACTTTGTTTGGTGCATGGAAATACGAATAAGAAATTAGTAGGCGCATAAGCAACATTATTGTTATTTCAGTTACAGAAAACTATTGAATTATGTGCATAAGAAAATTTTGCTATCAGGTGGTTCTGAAATCATATCCAGATTATCTGCATGATGTAGTATCTCATGCAGAGTCAGATTATTTTTCCAATAGTTATAACAATATATTCAGGTAATATAGTAGGTGATAATCCTACCGTTCCGTTAAAAGAACGCCTTCATTTACGTAGCAAAAATCAGGATTTGAAATCATGGAGAAGATGAATTCGCCTCTTATATTATTCATCCGACCAAAGATATAATTATTATATTCGCAAACGCGATGAAATAAATATATATGAAAAAAATACACCACCGGACAAAATGAGGTATTGCAACAATTGATATATTTATGAAGTTAACATGGCTTTAAAGTGAATTTGAATACTGAAGCACTTTGTAGGTTATATTCAGTGTTGAAGAAAGCATTAATTTATGTGTTTATATTGACGCCTTCTTTGTTTCTTTATTTTGAGCGTGAATAGAGAACTTTTAGATAGGTGTTCTTTATACGGAACACTAGGTCTATTTGGGTTAAGTAAACCGTATCTAATCTTTTCATATCAAAAAAGCTTTATGTTAATTTACCCATGCCCTTCAGTAAGTCAATATCTTAAAAAACTTTTTTTCAGATCCAGTCCATGATCAGCAAAACAAAATGGAAACTATTGGAAACCGAATAGAAAATGATCGGTGAGTACCTTCTATTTTTTCTCGTTTTTCTCACTCCGCTTTTTTCTCCATTTCCCATCGTCTTTGATTTCCATTTCGATGCATTCACGGAAACATGTGATGTCTCAAATTTTTTCTGATAGTTGAATTTTTCTACCACCTGATAAACATGAGATAAACGCACAATGACGCATGTCGCTTTTGCCATGAAGCCTTAAGACTGCCCAACACCTACTTTACGAGTGTGAAGCTGTTTACCTAGAAAGGTTACAGCACATTCTTAGAGCCACAACAAGGGTTGGATGTAGGCCTCTGAAATTTGGCAAAGTGCTCTGAGTCATTACTACTTGACTGGTATACAGTGCGGGGATGCATAGTAGAACTTTAGGTCAAGGTGTATTAGAGGTCGGACGAACTGATGCACTTTCTCTAATCTAATTCTCTAGTACATGTGTACCATTCTCAGAATCAGTGAAAATTTCATCAAGAAAAGTAGCTGAATGATGAGTTACCCTTGTTGGTTTTGTAATTGCCTGTCGATATTAATCAAGGAAATTTGTTGCAGGGCTCAAGTTTCGGAGGATGAAGAAAGTTGTGAAACTCACATGATCAAAGAAGAAGATGTCGATATTGCTGAACAATTTATCCATGAAGATCGAGTTTATGACAAAGCAGAATTCATATTGAAAGTTGAAGATAACCACAATGGCCTCAATAAAATTGATGAGGATGTCATGCAAGAAAATCCTTTAAGGAATGAAGTAAATTCTCAGAGAAATGGGTGAGTTACTTTTCAGATTGTCTTCAAGAGCAAATATACTCTCAAAACATATGTTAACACTGTTCATTCGAATTTTAAGCAACACAAGTGCAATCTATGCGAATTTGCTTCAAATGATAAAAATACCCCCAAAATCCACATTGATTGTGTTCATTTGAATTTGAGGTAGCATAAATGCCATTTGTGTGGCTTGGCTCTTAATTTGAAAACTATTCTGAAAAAACACATAGACACAGTCACAGCCTACTAAATCTAACAGGCTGGAAGGTTAGACATTGCCATTATTATGATCGGAGTGACAAGTAGCACGAGGTGATTTAGATATTATACAGATTTCTTCTGCGATTTGCACTGTTTTCGAAATAATTTCGAATTTATTTCAATTCACAATGAAATAAAGAACTGTAGACAGGAAAACAAAACAGCATATCGTTTATCTACGAATAATTTCTTAATATTTTTATCGCAAATAATCCAGAACTTACGAGAGGAGGTAGCCGTTGTATTGAGTTCCACAAGATTACAATCAGAATGGAAATTATGCTACTTTCTGAAGCGATTAAAATAGGTGAATGAACATCAAAACAGGAAAAAAATGTATTATTTTTCTATCAAAAATGATTACATTCTGACTGCTGATCTTTAAACTCAAAATCAATCCTAGAAAACAGAAATTTAACGAGAATAAGCTCTGAATGAATAAAAACTATGAATTCAATCCTATAAAAGGTTAAAAAAAAATCCGAATAAATAAAAACAATTCTGATAACTAACGGCTAAAAGTTAGTAGCTTCATGTTGGAAAGAGCAGTTCTTGGGAGTCACTAACCATTATAGAATAATTATTAAGGAAGATATTACTCAAAAGTTAGGAAAATTTGCTAAAGATTATTTCAGAAAGCTGCTGTCATAGTGAACATTTGTCGTGATAAACATCTCAAGTACCCTGGAAATATGTCATAAATGAACATTTCAAAAACGTTACTTTGTAGAATTGAACAGAGTCATTTTCTTTAACTATGGAAAAGAATTGGGAGATTATCTTGTCTTTGAAATGACAACAAAATTCTGAAAATAAATCGATCTGATCTTGTCCCAATCGGTGTAAAAATTGTCATAATGGACAACTAATTTTTGTGTCTGTTCCTCAGGATCAGTTCCTTTTGGTGTAGTTGAAGACGTCATGTAACTCAGATGATTTGGGAAAATTGAAGGAAATGCATAATCAGTTAATTTAGGAATTTTTCGCTATATATTTCTGTGGTATTTGGGAGAAACATGATAACGCCAAAATTAAAGTTTTTCATCAGAGGCTATTCATGATATTTTTGTAAATAATATTTGTAAATCGCATATGAAAGATGAATAAACCAAATATTCATCTTTAAATACGTCAGTATATCATAATTTTAGTGTGAAATCACACCGAAATTTCATAATATGGGATATGTCTTCATGGATTTCCAAACTACTTTTTCTTATTAATTGCGTCGAGTCATTTTTTTCTCCTGGCGAAATCTTTCGGAAATCTAAATACCGACCCTTTCTTTTCTCATTATTAGTAGATCTATAGTAGCTTATTTTGCAACCGGGCACTGCACAAGTACGAGGCATAGTACTCAAATCGAAGATTTCCAAATGAAATTTTAATAAATACTAAAATGAAAAACTTTCCTGTTGATAATTCTTCCAGATATTAACACTCAAACTCGAGAAATTCAATATCAAATCCGATACACACTGATCTTGCAACTGCAACACTTATTTTCACTTTATTTATTGATAAAAAACCAATCACACACACACACAGCGAAAAAACATCTGATCTCAAAAAACATATTTATAGCTTCTGTTCATTTCAATTCGAGGCAACACAAGTGCAATATATGCAGTTATGCCTCAAAATATAAATCTATCCTTAAGAAACATACGGAGTCGTCTCATTCTAATTCAGTGTTCTTAGAACTGTAAAACCGATTTTAAAAATTACATACACTGTTTTCATTTCATCTGAAATTGTACCGAATGTCAATTTTTATGCTTAGAACAAGAAAAAAAAATTTAACACCGACTGTAGAATTTTTTTAGCGTTTTCAGATATTTTCGAAAATAAAAAAGTTATGACATATTTTCAAATTCGATGTAATATCAAAATTTGGTTATATCTCCAAAGAAATGAAGATATTGTTAAATGGTTTGCAAAAATGGTGTTTCAACGTTTCTACCCATCTAGTCCAGAAGTACATCGATTGTGTTCATTCAAACTTGAAGGACATAAGTGTCAGTTATGCGAGTATGCTACAAATACGAAATCTAATCTCAAAAAATATGTAGATTCCTTACATTTAAAATAAAGCCACATAAATGTAAAGTCTGTAATTATGCTTCAAACCTAAAAACTCGCCTTAAAAAACATATGGAGTCGTCTCATTCGAATCCAGATCACCTCCAATGATGTTAAAACTGTAATAGTATATTCTAAAACAAGTTGCAGAATGAGCTCCTATTCCAACACGAATGCGAAATTCGAAAACGAGCGACGAAGGAGCGAGTTTTCGAAAGCATGCGTGTTGGAATTGCCTTCTGCAACGAGTATTAGACGATATTTTCTCTAATTCAGTAAAGTTTTGTGGAAAACTCTCGAAATTCAAATAAAAATTCAGATTAGTGACTTTTGTATTGTATCTTGACAGTTGGTGTCATTAAGGAAATTTGACAGATTGCGGAATTTGAATTAATTTGATTCGAAAATTGAGTGGATCGGAGGTCAGTACTGACAACCACAAAACGAAAAATATAACTGAAAACAATGCTGTAATGAGTTTCATTACAGCACTACTTTTAGTACTGTAATGAACTCATTACGATATTGAAAAAGAGAAAATTGATTTTAAAAGTCACATACACTGTTCTCGTTTTATTTGAAAGTATAACGAATGTCAATTTCGCCACAACTTTCAAATTGTATTGAATCTGTACTTTAGAAGCAACATTTCAAGTTTTCCCCTGAATGTTCATGGTATTGCAATAGAATTTCTATAAAAACTGTTTTTGATTTTAAATGACACTCACTATCTGTTTACTATTCTCAAAATAAGTGACAACGTTATTAAGATAAGTAGCTGAATGAAGAGTTATCCTTGTTGGTTTTGTAATCAGCATATCGAAGGTATTTATTGAAATTTGTTGCAGGGCTCAAGTTTCTTGGGATGAAGGAAGTTGTGGAACTGATATGGTCAAAGAAGAAGTCGATATTGCTGAACAATTTATTGATGAAGATCGAGTTTATGACAAAGCAGAATTCATATTGAAAGTTGAAGATAACCATAATGGCCTCAATAAGAATAACAACAAAAATGGCTCTTGCTCTGTTGTGCAAGAAAATCCTTCAACAAATGAAGTAAATCCACGGCATCAAAGGTGTGGTTATTGCCAGTCTACCTTCAACACCAAATATCTCAAAAAACATATAAGTACGGTACATTTGAATTTGAAGCAACACAAGTGTCATTCATGCGAATTTGCTTCAAATTATAAACAACATCTCAAATCGCACATAGATATTGTTCATTTAAAGTTGAGGCCGCATAAGTGCCATCTATGTGAATTTGCGTCAAATCGTAAAGCTGATCTTAAAGCACACATAGCATCAGTTCACTCAAAGCTAAAGAAATATAAATGTCAACTATGTGATTTTGCTACAAATTATAAAAATACCGTCAAAATCCACATTGATTGTGTTCATTTAAATTTGAAGGAACATAAGTGTAATTTATGCGACTTTGCTACAAATACGAAATCTCAGCTAAAAACACATATAGACACAGTTCATTTAAATCCAAAGCAACATTCCTGCGACATTTGTCACACTGTCTTTCACAACAGTTCTAATCTCAGAAAACATGTAAAATCTGTTCATTTGAATTTTAAGGCACATTTGTGCGATATTTGTCAGTTTTCTTTCAAGAGCAAACGTAATCTCAAAAAACATGTTGACTCTGTTCATTCGAATCTCAAACAACACAAGTGCAATTTGTGTGGCTTTGCTTCAACTTATAAAAGTAGTCTCAAAAAGCATGTGGATTCGATTCATTTGAATTTCAGGCCACATAAATGCCATCTGTGCGAGTATTCTTCAAATTGGAAACAAGACCTCAAACTGCACATACATTCTGTACATTTAAATTTGAAGCAATATGAATGTCACTTATGTGATTTTGCGACAAATCAGATGGCTGTTTTGAAAAAGCATATAGATTCGGTTCATTTAAATTTGAGAAAACATAAGTGTCACTTATGCAAATTTGCTTCAAATTATAAAAAAAGTCTCAAATTACATATTGATGCAGTGCATTTAAATTTGAAACAACACATTTGTCACTTATGTGATTTTGCTTCAAATCATAATGTTGTTCTTAAGGCACATATAAATTCAGTACATTTAAATTCGAAACAATATAAGTGCCACTTATGCGATTTTGCTTCAAATCAGAAATCTAATTTGAAGAAACATGTTGATTCGGTGCATTTAAAATTGAAACATAAATGCCATTCTTGTGAGTTTACTTGTTCCCGAAAATCATATTTGAAAGTACATGTGGATTCTGTTCATTTAAATTTGAAGCAACATAAGTGAATATAATATGCGTCATATCATAGAAACAGTCTCAAAGTGCACATCGATTTGTTCATTTAAGTCTGAAGCAACACAAGTGCCATTTGTGTTTGTTTGCTTCAATATATAATTTGATCTTGAAACACATGGAGGTAGAAGAAGGGGAGGTAGCATTTTCTATGTTTCCCTTGCTATGAAAGTGTCACCAAAAATCCGCCATGTTGCGGAGCCAAATTTGTGGCGGGAATTTTGTATATTTGAATTTTTACAATTCGAAGTTTGTTTGATTCTCTTTTAATGACCAAAAGATGAATAAATAATGATCGAAACAAATCAAGGAGTCAAAATATCATAAACAATTGCTTCTAATGAATTGGTGAGTTGAATTACGTACGGAATGAATGATTTGTTCCTGTTACTAATCATACATTCTATTTTTTCAATTAAGGTACATACAAATTCAGATAATATGCAATGAAATTAATACGTAAATTATCTTGTGTACCCCTATCAATTAAAATTGTATGCAACAATAATTAAACCATATATTTACAAACGTCAAAAAATTTAGCTTTTCACCATTAATTGGCGAGTAAGATCAGCATATGCTGAACAAGAAACCTTTTCTTATATGTTTTTCCACTACATACAACTGCCAAAACCAACGAACGAATAATAAATAAAGCCAAAATTGCAGAACCTACAGTTTAAAATACCTCGAAGTCGGCCATCTTGGGGTGCCAAATCCGGATATGTTTTGGTGACACTTTTCAAACGTTATGCCCTCTCCACTTTCTTTACCTCCATGTTAAAACACACAGCTTCAGTTCATTTAATTTTGAAGCAACATAAGTGTTACTTGTGTGAATTTGCTTCAAAGCATAGAAACCATTTCAAAAGGTACAAGCTTTCAGTTCAATAAAATTTGTAGCAATATATATGCCATTTATTTGTGAATTTGCTTCGAATTAGAAACAATACCTTAAAACTCATAGAGGTATGTCCATTTAAATTTGAGGCATGAGTGACATTTGTGTGAGTTTACGTCAAATCAGAAAAAAACGCCTATTTAAGTGAGAATTCTCAGCATACTGTGAGCTATATTTAATTTACATGATCAAATTAAAGCTTTTGAAGAAAGTAAACAACAAATTTGTATTGTTCCTTATAGAATGATACTTTCTCTTACACTGATAAGCCAATAACTAAACTTGAAATTATTTAACCTCAAAATATATATATATATATTTTTGTTCGATCTACTTTTATAATCATACACCTTCAGAAAGTAATTATTAATGAATGATTCATTCCAGAAATTATACATCATTTTCATACATCTATTTCAACTCCATTACATAAATAAACTATATATTATATATTGTGTTGTATTCTATTCTGAATTTTAGTTGTTTTAAATATGTAAAATGATATTTTTGATGTCACTCCATTCGAAAAACAATTATGGATTGATTCAATGATTTACCTCCTCGGAGAAATGAAATGATAAATATAAAGATGAAATTTTAATAAACAGAATTGTGTACAGGATATATGCAAGCAGCAAATTGATCTTATTATTATATGGTCAACATGGCGGGAAATAAGACGTGCTTATATGAGATTCCTGCGAAAAAATGTAAAAAGTGTCATAATATGCCGAGTATAGGATTATTGTGTGTGAATTGTGGAACTTTAATGTAATAAGTACTATTATGATATTGTTAAAATCAATGAAAATCGAATTATATGCTGTGGACAAAAACAGAGTTCAGTTAACCAAAAAAGTGACAGTGAAGATGACCTAAAGTCTTCCTTTGAAACATTCATTGATGTGACTGATGTAGTTTCATCGAATGAAAGAATAATAGGCGACTTATCTCGTGAAAACGAAGTGTTTTTAAATGAAAATACACTTTTGAAAAAGCTTATTTCTGAAATGGAAGACATGGTTCGAAATTCAATGCAGAACTAAAACAAGGAAAGAACGAAGATATCGCAATGATAATAATCGACAACACAACTCCAGAGTGCTGTGATATCAGAGAAGTGAATAGTTCATTTACCCAGAATCAAGATATGAACAATCGACTCAAGAAAACAGGTGGTAACCAAAACAGAAGTAAAGCCAAGATAAATAATTCCAACAAGCTAGAAATAATAGGAGTATTATTAGTACAAAAATAATAAAGGGTACAAGAGAAACGACGTTTACACTAATATTTCAAAATATAACTATCACAAAAAAACTTGCGAGCCTTTGATCTCAGATCACAGAGCACCAATGTTGGAGATAACCGATCCAATGTTGCCTGAAATGCAACAAAAATCTAAATTTAAATATACTCCCCGTCAATAAATTCCGGACAGGCAAAATTTTTGTCAAATTCAACACCCTGTATTTTTCGTGGTTCTCCGATTTTGTTGAAATTTTCACCAGGTATAGTATTGGGTCTTGTTATATTAACCTGAAATTTACTTTGCGAAAATACCTGTAGTTCATCCGTTATACACGGTGAAACCAAACCTTGTTTCATACCCTCCATTTCTAAACACCCTGTGGTGAATTTGAGGCGGAAAATTTGATCTCATTCAGTTTTAATTTGAAGTGTGACCCTTTCTTAACAAAATGTTTTTTGATTTACGTTAGTATCTGTTTAAAAAAAAAAGATACACATCTTCAAAGGAAGTGTTGCATTTTTTCAATTTTTATAACAATTTGAAACATTATAATACCTTATCAACTAGTAAACATGAACAAACATCTGAAAATTAATAGCGTGTATTTCCACCTCGCTTTCTCATCACTTCTACCATAAGACGTGGCATACTTTCAATGCATTTACGAATTGCTTCTGGGGGAAGCAAAATTTTTGTTAATGCAGAACAATGCTAGGCCTCACTTTGCACGGTTTGTAACAGAATACTTTGAAGAGACGAATTTTCAACGATTCGTGTGGCCAGCCAGAAAACCGGATTCAAATCCAATTGAACATGTATGGGATATGCTAGGTGGACATGTTCTAAATCGGCAGTCCAATACCTTGCCCGATTTACCAACAGTCCTTCTTGAAGAACGAGAAAATATTCCCCCAGAAGCAATTCAGAAATGCATTGAAAGTGATCCGTGAGTTGCTCTTTCAGCAAGAAACTACCGAAATGACTAAGTCACAGTAGATCAAAGCAACCCAAAAGTGTACATTTTTCCTCTTGTGCAAGTAACAAAGGTACTAAATAGCACACGTGTTTGGTTTAATAGTCTTATAATTAAAAATGTATGTATATAAAGTACTCACTCTTTTTCATCACTTTTTTCGATGTAATATCAAAATGTGGTTATATCTCCAAAGAAAATGAAGATAAAGTTAAACGGTTTGCAAAAACAGTGTTTCAACGTTTCTACCTATCTAGTCCAGAAGTACAAAAGAAACAGACAAAATCAAGCAATTTGGGATACTTTGTATAGAATCTGTACAGGGTGATTCACTTATCTTGTTAACCCCAATTTTCTCGAAAACGTCCGAATATTTTTTCATTCTGTGAATGGCGTTTGAACAAGTCAATGTCGACTTGAGATGCGCATAAAAATCTGCGGAATAGATTAAGACGCCAGGCGTCGCGGCGCAATCAACAATTTTTTCTCCAGGGACATACCTTTTTTATCATGTCATTCGAAAGATAATTTCATTCCGAATTTTTTTTTTCGAATACAATTTTTATCCATTTCTAACCGTCAGCGTGTTTTATGTTTATTCTATTCCATTTATTTTTTTCTGTATTGTGGTAGTATGCCTTTACTTTTAGACATAGATATGATTTTGTGCCTTGAAATCAAGAAGGCTTGTTTTCTAGTCAATGTGCCTCTTCAAATAAGATGAAATATGTGGCTACAGCAAGATGGGGCTCCATGTCACAACGCTGCCATTGTGAAGAGATATTCAGATCAAGAATTCGAAAATAAATGGATAGGAACCAATGGATCCATCAGGTATCGCCAGACCTAAAGCTCATGGATAACTTTCTGGGAGGTACCCTAAAAAATATGGTATAACAAACTAATTCTTATAACTTGGACCATTTGAAAATAAAGATAAGAAATGCATATATGCCCAAGTAGACCCTTATATTCTGACCAAAGTAACTTACAATGAAATAAGAGAATGATATAACTTATGTATGGATCATAATGGCTGGTATATAGAACATATGATTCGAAATGTTTCGTTTGTTAAAAAAAACGTTTGTTATAAGATATAATATATGATGAATATAATAAAAGAGAAATAGTTTGTTACAGAACCTCCGTCATTTTAGGAAACAAAATCATATTTAGGTCATCTAGCCATTATGATCAATACATAAGTTATATCATTATGAGTTACTTTGGTCAAAATATAAGGAACCATTTATTTTAGAATTCTTGATCCCAATATCTCTTCACAATGGCTGGGTTGTGAGATGAAGCCCCATCTTGCTGTATCCACATATTTAATCTCATTTGAGGAGGTAGATTGTTTAGAAAACTAGCCTTCTTGAATTCAAGGCAAAAAATCATATCTATGTCTTCAAATAAAGGCATACTACCACAATACAGAAAAAATAAATGGAATAGAATTAACATAAAACACGCTGCAGATCGCTGACGGTTAGAAATGGATAAAAATTGTATTCGAAAAAAAGTTCAAAATGAAATTATCTTTGGAATGACATGATAAAAAAGGTATGTCCCCGGAGAAAATTTTTTTGATAGCGCCGCGACGTCTGGCGTCTTTATTCATTCCGCAGATTTTTATGCGCATCTCAAGTCGACATCGACTTGTTCAAAACGCCATTCACAGAATGAAAAAATATTAGGACGTTTTCGAGAAAATTGCGGTTACCCAAGATAACTGAATCACCCTGTACTTTTGAAGCAACATTCCAAGTTTTCCTTCGAATGTTTATGGTAACGAGTGAACCATTCCAAACGCGTGTGTCGCTTTGTTAACAAGAATTATCAAAATGACTAGATACCAACGCAACTCAAAAGTGAAAATTTTTCCTCTTGTGCAAAGTTTATGATTGTTATTTTTCATAAATAAAAAGAACCTGTATAGGCAAGACTAAATTTGTTAATTCCCAAGAATTACAAAGTGATTCACGAAGACTGTTCATCAGAATATTTCTAAAAAAGACTGGTGATAAACATTTTGTAGTTGAACTTTGGAATTTCATAGAGATTATGAGTGTGATATAAAAATTGTGCTTTCTAATTTGAAAAACCAGGGTGGTATATTGTGTTTCACCACTTTTGGAGTAGGGTCAAAAATAATTTGACACCACCCTGAGCTTGGCATATATTATTCAGTGTAATTTCAATTTCAAACTTCTTCGAATTTAAGGAAATCTGTTTCAGGGCTCATTTTTCTGCTGATGAAGAAAGTTGTGAAAAACACTTGGTCAAAACTGAAAATGTGGATATTGCTGAGCATTTTATTGGTGGAAATCAATTTTACAACAAGGCAGAATTCACATTGAAGGTTGAAGATAACCACAATGGACTCAATCAAATTGACAAGGATAATGGTTCTTCCTCTATTGTGCGAGAAAATCCTATGACGAATGAAATGAATTCACAGCAAAATAGGTGCGATATTTGTCAGTCTACTTTCAAGAGAAAAGCCGGACTTAAACAACATGTTGACTCTGTTCATTCAGATTTAAAACAACACAGGTGCCATTTATGCGAATTTGCTTCAAATCATAAAAGTTGCCTCAAATTGCACCTAGAATCTGTTCATTCAAATTTGAAACCACATAAGTGTCACTTGTGTGAATTTGCTTCAAATCAAAAATCTACTCTCAAAAAACATATTGATTGTGTTCATTTTAATTTTAAACACCATAAGTGCCATATGTGCGAATATTCTTCAAATCGTATTGATGGTCTCAAAGCACACATAGCTTCAGTCCATTTAATGCTGAAGGAACATGAGTGTCACTTATGTGATTTTGCTTCGCATCATATAAAAAGTCTCAAATCTCACATTGAGTGTGTTCACTTGAATTTAAGAGAACATAAGTGTCACTTGTGTGAATTCGCTTCAAATCACAAACAACACCTTAAAACGCACATCGATTCAGTTCATTTAAATTTGATGCATAAGTGCCACTTGTGCGAATTTTCTTCAAATTATAAAGTTGGTCTCAAAGCACACATAGATTCAGTTCATTTGAAGCTAAAGGAACATAAGTGTCACTTGTGTGAATTTGCTTCGCATCACAAAAACAGTCTCAGAATTCACATCGATTGTGTTCATTCAAACTGGAAGGAACATAAATGTCAGTTATGCGAGTATGCCACAAATACAAAATCTAATCTCAAAAAACATGTAGATTCCTTACATTTAAAATTGAAACCACATAAATGTAATATATGTAATTATGCTTCGAACTTAAAAACTCGCCTTAAAAAACATATGGAGTCGTCTCATTCAAATCCAGATCACCTCCAATGAAGTTAAAACTGTAAAATTGATTTTCAAAATCACATACACTGTTTTCGTTTTATTTGAAGTATAAAGAATGTCAGTTTCGCTACAACTTACAAATTGTATTGAATCTGTACTTTAGAAGCAATATTTCAAGTTTTCCTTTGAATGTTCATGGTATTGCAATAGAATTTCTATGAAAACTGTTTTTGATTTTAAATGACACTACCTGTTTACTATTCTCAAAATAAGTGAAAACGTTATCAAGATAAGTAGCTGAATGAAAAGTTATCCTTGTTGGTTTTGTAATCAGCATATCGAAGGTATTTATTGAAATTTGTTGCAGGGTTCAAGTTTCTTGGGATGAAGAAAGTTGTGAAACTGATATGGTCAAAGAAGAAGTCGATATTGCTGAACAATTTATTGATGAAGATCGAGTTTATGACAAAGCAGAATTCATATTGAAAGTTGAAGATAACCATAATGGCCTCAATAAGATTAACGACAAAAATGGCTCTTGCTCTGTCGTGCAAGAAAATCCTTTAACAAATGAAGTAAATCCACGGCATCAAAGGTGTGCTTATTGCCAGTCTACCTTCAACACCAAATATCTCAAAAAACATATACGTACGGTACATTTGAATTTGAAGCAACACAAGTGCCATTCATGCGAATTTGCTTCAAGTTATAAACAACATCTCAAATCGCACATAGAAAATATTCATTTGAATTTGAGGCAGCATAAGTGCCATTTGTGCGGCTATGCTAATAATTTAAAAACTAATCTGAAAAAACACATAGACACAGTTCATTTAAATTTGAAGCCGCATAAGTGTCATCTGTGTGAATTTGCTTCGAATCGTAAAGCTGATCTTAAAGCACATATAGCTTCAGTTCACTTGAAGCTAAAGGAACATAAGTGTCACCTGTGTGATTTTGCTTCAGATTATAGAAAAATTCTCAAAACTCATATCGATTGTGTTCATTTAAATTCAAAGGAACATAATTGTTATTTATGCGACTTTGCTACAAATACAAAATCTCAACTAAAAACACATATAGACACAGTTCATTTAAATCCAAAGCAACATTCCTGCGACATTTGTCACACAGTCTTTCACAACAGTTCTAATCTCAGAAAACATGTTAAATCTGTTCATTTGAATTTTAAGCCACATTTGTGCGATATTTGTCAGTTTTCTTTCAAGAGCAAATCTAATCTCAAAAAACATGTTGACTCTGTTCATTCGAATCTCAAGCAACACAAGTGCAATTTGTGTGACTTTGCTTCAACTCATAAAAGTAGTCTCAAAATGCATGTGGATTCGATTCATTTGAATTTCAGGCAACATAAATGCCACCTGTGCGAGTATTCCTCGAATTGGAAACAAAACCTCAAACTGCACATAGATTCTGTACATTTAAATTTAAAACAATATAAATGTCACTTATGTGATTTTGCGACAAATCAAAAGGCTGTTTTAAAAAATCATATAGATTCGGTCCATTTAAATTTGAGAAAACATAAGTGTCACATGTGCGAATTTGCTTCAAATCAAAGATCGGGTCTCAAAGCACATATTGATGCAGTGCATTTGAATTTAAAACAACACAAGTGTCATTTGTGTGAGTTTTCTTCTTATACAAAATATGACCTCAAAAAACATATACATTCGGTTCATTCGAATATTAAGCAACACAATTGTCACTTATGTGATTTTGCTTCAAACCATAATGTTGTTCTTAAGGCACATATTAATTCAGTACATTTAAATTCGAAACAGCATAAGTGCGACTTGTGCGAATTTGCTTCAAATCAGAAATCTGATTTGAAGAAACATGTTGATTCGGTGCACTTAAAACTGAAACATAAATGCCATTCGTGTGAGTTTACTTGTTCCCGAAAATCATATTTGAAAGTACATGTGGATTCTGTTCATTTAAATTTGAAGCAACATGAGTGAAAATGCTGCATATCATAGAAACAGTGAAAGTGCACATCGATTTGTTCATTTAAATTTGTAGCAACACAAGTTCCATTTGTGTTTGTTTGCTTCAATATAAAATTTGATCTTAAAACACACAGCTTCAGTTCATTTAAATTTGAAGCAACATAAGTGTTACTTGTGTGAATTTGCTTCAAAGCATAGAAAACGTCTCAAAAGGCACAAGCTTTCACTTCAATAAAATTTGTAACAATATATATGTCATATATTTGTGAATTTGCTTCGAACCAGAAACAATTCCTTGAAAAATATAGAGGTATGTCCATTTAAATTTTAGGCATAAGTAACATTTGTGTAAGTTTACGTCAAATCATAAAAAAATACCGATTTAAGTGAGAATTCTTAGCATACTGTGAGCTATATTTAATTTACATGATCAAATTGAAGTGTTTGAAGAAAGTAAACGACAAATTTGTATTGTTCCTTATAGAATGATACCAACATCGTTTCACCTACAGTGATAAGCCAATAACTAAACTTGAAATTATTCAACCTCAAAATATATATTTTTGTTCAATCTACTTTTATAATCATATACCTCCAGAAAGTAATTATTAATGAATGAATCATTACAGAAATTATACATCATTTTCATACATCTATTTCATCTTCATTACATAAATAAACTATATTTTTGTATTATATATTGTGTTGTATTCTATTCTGAATTGTAGTTGTTTTAAATATGTAAAATGACATTTTTGATGTCCCTATATTCGAAAAACAATTATGGATTGATTCAATGAGTTACCTTCTCAGAGAAATGAAATAATAAATATAAAGATGTAATTTTAATAACCAGAATTGTATACAGGGTGTATGCACGCAGCAAATTGCGTCGAGTGAAGCATGACGATATGACGATTTTTCAACATTTTTGAAATTTTCTGCTTCATTATCGAAAGTAATTGATTTTGTAAAAACTTCTTTACTCTAAATATTCAATGAAATTTTTTTTGAAGCTCAGGAGATGGTCATTTGTTGCCAATTAGTATTTACTACAAATTCAGATAATACGTTATAGAAAGGGTCATAAATGGCTACAACTGTTTATCTCGTTGAAATCATTGAAAATTACTCCAAAACAGTTGATAGAATTTTTCAATTGAAATGCAATGCAAGAATAATATTTGAATTGAAAACTGTTTGGTCAAGTCAAAAATCAATCCCTTAGCATGTTTCTTATATATTTATCACAAACTGTTGGTGTCTTAGGAGAGCTTGAGCTGCTTCCACATAGTCGGCTGAGTGAGTACTCTGATAACCATTTACAAACCCCCCCACACTCTAAAACTTCATGTTCTAGCTTCAATGGTTCATCACACTTTCGAAAAACTATTTTCTGCCTCCTCAACTTTCTTTCTATGTTCTGTTTTTCATTGCTCTTTGGAGCCATGGACTTTTTTGGAAGATTTTATGAAAGTACTGTATTCCTCTTCAATATCCTTCTTTTTGAATCCTCTAGACTACTCTGAACTAGAAATTTTCGTTCATTTTCTCGTGAAAAACAGTGAGAGCCAATTCCTCTCATTTTTCACTGAATAAGATGTATTATTCAAGAGAATTTCAACTTAGTTCACTAATTACAATGAATGTTAAGAAAGAATAATTTTTAATACAAAGCTACATAACCTTTGAATATACACGGTGTTTCACGAATGATTGTACAGGCTTTCAGGGTAGATGCAGGACATTTTGGTGATTCTAAATCAGTGTAAGAAATATGTCCTAACAATATTCGTTTAAGAGATACAGGATGTTTTGTGTATTTTCACAGAAATTTTCAATTGGCATAACTCTTGAACGCCTGCGTGGATCTTCATGAAAATTTCAGGGAATGTGAAAGGGCCATTGGCAAATGTTCACACATAATGGCTTCCTGATAGCGCAGGTCCGGACTGAGAAAATGATTTTCTTCATTCCACATCTTATAAAACCCCGTACATCAAATTTTTGAAAAGCAAAATTATCCTCAGATTCTACAATAAATACTCTTTCAAACAAGCCTATCATGATCAATGGCACACTTCGCATCATCATATTATGAGCCATTGAATATTTGGAATTTTCAATTTATAGTAAACAAGGACCAGTAAATCTCCGAATAATGTGTTAATTCATATCGAATGAATTTAATTTCCCAGTATCATGACTTAAGGCAGCGTTTCTCAACCTGTGGGGTGCACCCCCCTAGGGGTCACGAACATACCAAAGGGAAAAAATAAATATTATTTGAAAAAATTAATAACTGACTGAAATCAGACACAAACACACACACAAAACGAAATAAATTTAGACATCTTATTTACACTCTCGAAAAGAAATTCTTTCACACCCCTTCCTCTATCAATTTTCGTATGTGATTTGTTCTCGAAAAGTTCCTATTTCTTTTTGACAGCTTTCATTAGCCTTTCTTTCTGGTACCATTATAATTTTACCATGTGAGAAGTCACATGCAGCTTGAATCGATCTATAGCTTCAGATATCATTTATTCTCAATGCTATGTGGAAGATCACAGAAGAAATTCGTTCATTCTGAATTCAACCCATTTCAAAATCTGATCTGAATTATGAAATATTCACAAAATTCTTTACAACTGACCTAAGGCAAGATTATCAATCTGAAAATGAAGAGAGAAAACAAACATTTTTCCCATCTTCAATCCTCTCACCCAAGCTTCCCTTTTTTTAATATATCAAGGGCATTATAATTCATTCACTCATAATGAAAGTATTATTCCATTAACCAATATTATTCAAATGAATCTTTTTATTTCTGCTCAGCTTCTTCTTCTTCTTCTCCAAAACTGCCTGGAAGGTCTCCAACTGACCCTTGCGACCAACTGCAGTCTCTATGGGCTCAGCATCGTCTGCTATGTACCCAAATTCGATCTTTTTTATCCTTTTAGGCCCGGTTTTACAATCGAAGGTTAACTTTAGGTTAAGGAAATTTTGCAGGTTAGGCGTTTTACAATCGCACGAAACGTGGTTAACTATCAGTTAACTTAACCTACACCGAAAGTGTGGGTAAACCTGAAGTTAATTCAAGAACCATAGAATTATTCAAAAATGTATATGTATATAACCTAAAAACGAATGTTGTTTCGTTTTTCTTTGATTCGAAATTTATTTTGGTTGATAATTACACTTCAGATTTTCTGTTAATATGGATTTAATGGGTTATGATATAAACGCTTATAGCAGTGATGAAGAGGATTATCGTAGACCACTGACTTATTAAACAATGTCCTAAGGTGATCCGTCATAGACCAAATTATTTCGATATTTACGACGATGATGATTTTTTCAAACGATTCAGATTATCAAAAAGATGCGTTTTGGATATTCTCAGCCAAATAGAACATTTGATAGCTCATCCAACTAGAAGGTAGTTAAAATGCAATACTTTTGTAAGTACATTTTTATAAAAAAAAATTTATTTTCAGAAATGATTGTCTATCTGCAAGTCAGCAGCTTCTACTTACAAACTATTATGCTTCTGGATCATTCTTCTGCAAGTTTGGTTGTGAGACGTGTAACTAGAGCTATCAATACTCTCAAGTATTGTCAGTTTTGATTCTTTAGTATCATACGAAGAATGTTATGATACCCCGTTCTTTTTTTACGTCAGCTCAGGTTCTTTTTGTTTCAACATTTATTGTATTATTTTAGCTCTCTTTTTCATAAGAATGTAGGAGATAGTGGCTATGGAATTAAGCCTTATTTAATTACACCTTAAGCAAATCCAAGGACACCTTCTGAAAGCTTATTTAACGAATCACACATTCGTACAAGAAATTTCATTGAGAGACAGTATGCTCTGTGGAAACGTCGCTTTCCAGCCCTTGCCATGGGAATGAGTGTCAAATTAGATACAGCTCAAGCTGTGATTGTGGCAACAGCCTTTCTTCATAACATAGCATGTGACCAAAAAGAATTGATCCCTCCAGTCAATGATGAAGAAGAAGCTGCTGTAGAATTCACTACAAATGTTGATCTTTCAGAATTTCCCGATCAAAGGCATAATACAAGTACTTCTACTAGAGATACCTTCATAAACATGTATTTCAAAAGATTGAATAACAGAAATAATTGAACTCATGTATGCATAGACAAAACTGTAGAAATATTTATTAAACTGAAATAAAAAACTTTGAATATATTCTTGTATAAATCAATCATCGATTTTAATATTCTGCAAGGCACATTTCTTATCCATCAATGCCAATTTTCGACGTAAGATATTCATTCTAGATACTCCTTTTGAAAATAAAATAAATAAATAGCTGCATTTAAGGCAATTGAGCTAAGTCCTTCAGACTTAAAAAATAAATTATGTGAAATGAAATTTTGAATTTAGAGGCTGACTTTGCTTTGTCCGTAATTTTTTCGAAATTGGCCGCCTCAGATCTTTTGATGAATATGACGTCTTATAAATTCGCTTAGAATATAAAATACCAGGAAGGAGCCTATGCGCACCTAATGCAAGAGCGGAAGTGCGACAAGAGTGCACCACGAATGAGTCATCGTTTGGTTTGAATTTGAAATAAGAAAGTGGTGCTCTCAGCAAATTGTACTTTTATTCGGTTTTTGTGATATTTTCGCAGTTTAACTGTATTGAATTAAGTTTTAGGCGAGGTTTAAAGGTGCGTCCGTGAATTTCTAACTATTTTATACACGTAATTTAGTGCTATAAGACATTTTCTAAGTTTAGAACATTTTCGATAAAATGATTAGTTGTGCAGAGTGTGGCAATTTCAAAACACCAAAAAACCAAAAATTTGGTGTAACATTTCACAGGTAAGTGATATTGGTATTGAAATGATTCATTTTTTCCTGAAAAACACGGGATTTCAATTTTGCTGAATTTGGAGGTTATCCGTAACAAACCATGGGCGTAGGTGATGTTCGGTAATCAATTTCATTGAACCAACTGACATTGATAGTTAGTAGCGCTATTAATTTCGTCTCAAGGGACATTTCGGAAGTATAAAACCATGATTGTATCGTTGATCAATTATTCAATTTATATTGAATCAATTTATAAGTTCAATTATTTTTCCAGATTTCCCAGAAATGAAAAACAGAGAGTGATATGGATGAGTTTCGTAAAGAAACCTGGGTTTGGTCCTTACGAGAGGAGCCTTTTATGTTCCAGGCGATTGTTTTAATCGGTCATCTGTGGCCTTTATTAGGTTATTTCCAATAATTGAAATCGATCAGTTGGAATATGTAAAGTAAAGAATAAAGGACCATGAAATGAATATATCGTCTGATACTTTTGATAAAAAGTACAACTAACTGTTTTTTCGTCACCATTTTGAATTATATTTGTAAAAATACGGTTGATGATGAAAGAATTAGAACTGTATAAGAGATTAATTTTGTTAAGGAATCATTAAAAACAATTTAAAATTGCATTGTGTTTTGCTCCCCTGCTTCGTTGAGATTTTTTAGACCGATTTGGAATATGCCATTTCGTTAATAAAATGTAATTGAAAATTCAAATGCCCTACGCCACTGCGAAACGGAAACGAGTATCGGCCATATTGAGTGCACCATTCTCGTCGCACCAGAATGCATGATATGCTCCTTCCTGGTTTTCTATATTCTAAGTAAATTCGTTAATGTGTCCGACCTACCATTTAGATCAAAAGAACCATTTTTTTCTACCAACTTAATAAAATTTAAACTCAACTCATAGTTACGAAACCTCCATCGGTAAAATTATTGTAAAACGCCAGGTACGAGTTAACCATCGAGTGCCGGTAACCTAACCATAAAGGTTAACTTTCGATTGTAAAACCGGCCCTTAGTAGTCTAACTCCCGGGGACAGCAGGAATCTGGGTTGCACCCACACCAGCCAACTTTCTAGGTAAGACAATGGTATTAGTTCATTCAGTACTTATTTAAGTCAGTACAATCGTCGTTTTACTATACGTTACGCAAAGCGAGAGAGGGTAAAAAGGACAGGTTTTTACAGAGGATCAGCACCTGGAACACAGGCACAGCCAGAACCACTATTGGCGAATCCAAAAATGTAAACTCCCTCTTGCGGCGAAATATTGCCCTAAGAAAACAAGTATACTTTGGAGTAATCGCGTTCAAAATACATGGTTTGTAATATAAATTAGTGATATTTTCGTTTAATATACGAAGATTGGTCAAATTATTAGGTTTTTTGAATAGTAGAATTGATGCTGAGAAACTATAGAAAGGTATTTATACGGGAATTATAAAGTTAACATAAGATTATTCTCAAATTCATCTGTTAAATTTCAGGTTAGAAGCTGTCTCGAAGCTAAGCAGAAATAAAAAAAAATTATTTGAATAATATTGGCTAGTGGAATAATATTTTCATTATGAGTGAATGAGTTATTAATGCCCTTGATATATTAGAAAAAATTGAAAAAAGAGAAGCTTGGGTGAGAAAATTGAAGATGGAAAAAATGTTTGTTTTCTCCTTTCATTTTCATGAGAGTGATAATCTTGCAATAGGTCTGTTGTAAAGAACTTTGTGAATATTTCATAGTGGTTTATATATCCTTTTAGGCTACCTCAAAATTTCAGCAAATGAAAGCTTCTAGCTTAAAGGTACGGCTGTTACTTCTCAAAATTTGCCACGTCAATATTCAGAAGAAATGAATAAGGCTTGTATGGCCCAATGTAAATTGAGGAGAGAATCCAGGAATAATACTCTTAGGGCTAAACATATAATTCCTCACTCAGTGTAATCATTTCCATGATTTTGAAAGTGATGAGGAAATCAAGGAAAAAAATGTTGCACTAATGTCTGTTTTGAGTGAACAGGAACAATCTGCTGCTATTCTATTCAACATGCAATCTGTGAGATTTGAAAATGCAGAGAAAGTATCTGAAGACAACGGGATTTAAGTGAACACTGGTGATTTGATGTGAAATTTTGCTTACGCCATTAAAAATGAGAAAGAATTGAACACGTGCACTGGTTTGTCTATAAATAAGTTTTCGAAATAGTCAAATTTTTCAAATATTGTATGAATTTTTGAAGGGTTTTTGTATATTTATGTCAGCATTTTGTTTTAGTTGTTTCACTTTGACTTTGCAGTTACATACATCTCTCCTGACTATTTAGTATCATCTCTGGCAAATTTTCCAATGTAAACAAACATTCTATCTATATGAGAAAGATATGAATAATGAGGGATCGGTAAAATATGGAAAAGATTTGATGGACATAACCTGGCCAATGTGCGGCTGGCTCCCTTGTGTTGACTTCGTTATGCGTTTTCGAATTCCAAATTCTCACCGTACTGATGAGGGCCGAAAGCCCGAAACAGCTGTCTACGGGTCATTATAGTTTCAGAGGGTTATGTTCATTAAATCTTTTTCATATATTCTATCTATATTTGATTGTTATGTTAATATTTTGTGATGAAAAATGTGTACAATTTCCATTTAAAACCACTTGAACACAAATAAAGACTATAAAAAATTTCAGAATCATTTGTTCATTTTGTAATATGATTAAAGAAATCAATCAAATGTTGTTTTTAATCTTCATAAAATGAATCACTCACTTTCAAAAATGATTTCGATAAACTTTAATAACAATGAAGTCGTAGGTTTCCAAATTCAACATATTCATCTGAACCTGTGTGTGGCACGAATGATTCTGCTTCAATTGGATATCACTTGGAGGTAGTACCATTCATTTACGAATCTCATGAATATAGGAAATATTTCCAATCATGTTATTTCACGTGTAATACATATTCATTTGACCAAAATAATTGTTTTTCCAAGTAATTTAAATATCTGTGCATACAATTTTTTCATTATTCGTTGTGAAAACAAATTGTACTCCTGAATTCGCTACACTTAATGTACAATCAGAAATCCATTAACACACGCCACAACCTTGAATAGCCTTTAAATCATTCTTAAAATGAAAATCTATTCATTTATTTCACAAAATGATATAAATATCCCGTTGTCATTCAAAAATTTACAAAAAAACCCCTAGCGCCACTCAGGCTGGTGGCTAAATTTCGAACCTAGAAAACAAGTATTTACAGCGCCCTCAACGGTAGTTGGATTCGCCAATAAGCGTTCACAGACGTGAGCCTGATGCAACTATGTATTCAAACATTAATTGAAGGACTTTGTGAGAGCTACTAAATATTACATCATAAATATTTAAGGGAGCAGGCATATATAGTTTGATGAGTTCTTGGTATAAGATATCACCGTTATGTTTGTTAGTTGGGCATTCAAAAAATGTGTGATTCAGGGTACCCATCATCCCACAGTCACATAGGGGGCTATCCACAACAGTTATCCTATGCAGATGTGCTGGTACGCAGCAATGTCCCGACCTCAGTCGCTCAGCTTCAATATAGCTTCTAACCTGAAATTTGACATATGAATTTGAGAATAATCTTATGTTAGCTTATAATATTCTCGTATACACCCCTGAGCAAGGTACACCCCAAGGATCACCATTATCTCCGTTTCTTTACAATATTTATTGCAGCGACATTCCCACTAGCAACAATGCAAACCAATATGTCCTACAGTATGCGGATGACACAACGGTAATTGCAAACGAAAAAACACTAAAGAAATGTATTGATAAACTCCAAGAATACATAAACAACATAACTTCATGGTTCGCTAAATGGAGACTAAAAGCTAATCCAGGAAAATCTCAACTAATTATATTCAACCACAACATCACGGTTCAATCCCCAACTATACTGATAAACAACATAAGGGTCGAACCAACACCATCAATAAATTATCTCGGTATTCAAATAGACAACAAAGCTAGCCTGAAACTCCACGCTAAAAATGTAAAGAGAAAAATTGTTGGTAGAGCCAAACACTTTAGATGTCTGACATATAAGGACCAAGGAATCAACATGAAAACAGCAGCAATCATTTACAAATCCATATGCAGACCAATACTTGAATATGGACATCCATTGTACGCAAATTGCAGAGAATCAGTAATGAAGATCTTGGAGGTAGCTGAAACAACATCCCTCAGAACGATAACAAAATTAAGGCACCCAAATAACCCACTATATAACCCTCCCAATCCTTTGCTATACCAGACAACAAGGATAGAACCCATCGGAGAACGTATCAAAAAATTAAATAAGAACTTTATGGAGAGGCTAGAAAAATTAGAAGACATAAGTGAGCTGATGCACAACGATCCAATAGTACACCCGAGCAGAAAATTCCCAACTTGCACTTTACTACATAAACTTGAAAACTGTTGAATTCTAATATTGTTATCATTTTTTTTTCCTAAAATAATTTAAATGCTATGTAGGCTGAAGGACTTAGGTCGATGGCCATTTGATAATGTCAATAAAGTACCGTTATCTATCTATCTATTCTCGTATAAATACCTATCGACAGTTTCTCAGCATCAATTCTTCTATTCAGAAAACCTAATAATTTCACCAATCTTCGTATATTAAACGAAAATATCACTAATTTATATTACAAACCATGTAGTTTGAACGGGATTACTCCAAAGTATACTTGTTTTCTTAGGGCGATCTTTCGCCGCTAGAGGGAGTTTAGATTTTTTGATTCGCCAAAAATTGTAAGCGACGTGGGGTTCTTTGAGCGAAAATGTTGGTAGTAATCAAGAATTATGTTGGCGAAACTAGTTGTCATTAGTCATATGTGTCATGTCTCCCACGTCCAGTTTTCCGTAATTTTTTGTGTGAAATAACAATTTTCTTCGAGTTTCCGCAATAGAAACTGACGTATCGTTTAAAAATACATTCAGAAATATTCTAAAAAAAGTGAACCGTGAGAGATCGACGATCCGAGCATCTATTGTAAATCTGGTGTGTTGAAATAAAGTTTTTAATCCGTTGTGTTAATGAAAATAGAAGGATTATCAAACAACATAAGTAATGGAAACTGTTGGAAACCGAATAGAAAATAAAGGAAAGGCCTATGTCAGTGATCTGTGAGTAATATTTGTATTTGGTTATCTCATTCTAGGAATCAACAGAAATATTGCTAAAATGAATAAATTGCTCCTCCAAAAAGGAGGATTTGGGCATTGCTAGGAAAATATTTACAAAGCAACGACTGATATGGGCAATAAGCACCTTTCAGCCGTATGAATCTCCAGGAGTAGATGGGGTGTTTCCAATACTCCTACAGAAAGGAGTGAAAGAGATCCTCCCTCATTTGCTGAAAATCACAAGAAGCAGTTTAGCAATGCGTCAAATCCCTAAAATATGGAAAAAGGCAAAAGTAACCTTCATTCCAAAGGTAGGGAAGAGGGATGGGACTGACCCCTGATCCTTCAGACCCATCTGTTCAACATCGTTCTTACTCAAAACGATGGAGAAAGTAGTTGACTACTACCTGAGTATCAGCTGACTGAAGCTATTCAGAAAACTCTGAATAACAAAGAGATCGCCATCTGTGCCTTCCTGGATATATCTGGGGCCTTTGACACTACAACACACTCGTCTGTCAGAGATGCACTTGAAAGGCGAGGAGTGAACGAAACCATTGTAAAATGGATGTTTGAGGTATTAACTACGAGAATTGCTGAAGCATCGATGGGTGATAAATCTGTCGGTGTTAATGCTACTCGGGTGGGGTGTTATCCCCCTTATTATGGAGCCTTGTAGTGGATGAACTACTACACAGGCTCACGCAGTTAGGCTTCGACTGTGTCGGCTATGCTGATGACATAGTCCTTATAGTTAGAGGCAAATTCGAAGGCGCCCTCTGCGATTTACTGCAGAATGGCCTTGGAATCATTGAGCAATGGTGCTTGTCAGTGGGGCTGAATATTAACCCAACCAAGACCACAGTAATTCCGATCACTCGGAAAAGAAAACTTCCAGCCATGAAATCATTATCATTGAACGGAAATATCCTGGAGTGGAAGTCTGAAGTAAAATATCTGGGAATTACCCTGGACAGTAAGCTTCTGTTATGCTACTAGTAGAGCTATTAAGGCTCTTATGGCATGCAGGCGTCTATGCGGCAGGAACTGGGGTTGTAACCCAAAAATACTGCGATGGAGTTACGTAATGATTGTGAGACCTGTAATCACATATGGGGCAGTAGTCTGGTTTGCTAAGGCAAATCAGACAAGTACGAGGAAAATGCTTGATAAAGCACAGCGGCTTGCTTGTGTGTGCATAATGGGGGCCATGAGAACGTGCCCAACCAGAGCACTTGAGATCATAACAGATCTCACACCCCTACATCTGGTGATTGACAGGATGGCCCATGAGGCCATCCTCAGAATATCAAGAGAAGGCACAGGTGATGAGAGAATTAGGTGTCAGAGAATGTGGTGCTCTCTGAGTAACTACATCTCATCTGCGAACCTTCCTAGTGATGCAATGGTCAAGAAAGTAAGTACTCAGAAAAATTTCAGTACGATGCAAAAAATGCAAAAGAGAGGAATGAGAGCGGGAATACACCAACCAAAATTTCAAAGAAAATACTGTTAAATAGTATACAGATGGTTCTAAAACCAACACGGGAGCTGGCGCTGGGGTTCACGGGGCCAAAGCCAAGGGTGCAGTATCGTTAGGCTCCTGTGTGAGTGTTCTGCAAGCAGAAATATCAGCAATCGAAAGATGTCTAGATATTAATCTAGAGAGAAACTATCAGAATTGCGACATAGCTATTCACTCAGATAGTCAAGCAGCTATTAAAGCACTGAAATCCTATGTCATCGACTCAAAGTCAACATGGGAATGCCGGATCAAATTCAATGAGGTAGGCAAGAAAAATAAGGTCTCTTTAATCTGGGTTCCTGGTCATTCGGGAGTCACAGGTAACGAAGAGGCCAACAAACTTGCCAGAGAGGGTGCTCGGAAAACACTCACTGGCCCAGAACCTTTCTGTGGTATAGGAAAATGTACCTATAAGAAAGAGTTTCTGGAGAAGGAGAAAACTGAAAGAGAAACACTCTGGCAGAATCTCCCAAAGTTGGATCACTCCAAAAAGTTCCTCGGAAATTTTGAAACTTCAAGATCCAAAAGATATTTGGATCCCAGCAAGAACCAACTACACCTCGTCACTGGCTTTCTTACAGGGCGTTGTCGCCTCAGAAAGCACTTGCTGAGAATGGGCGTATCGGACACTGACGAGTGTAGATTCTGTGTGGAGGAGGAAGAAACTCCTATTCACCTATTCACAGAATGCTTTGGCATTGCAAGCCAAAGGAAACAATGCTTTGGTCAAGAGACCTGTAGGAGTGAGAGAGTAGCCTCACTGAAGCCTTCCGAGATATTGGATTTCATAAGATCTCTGGGACTGGAAAGCCAGCTGTAAAGCTTTGTCAGGAGGCACAATAGACCATCAGGTCGCAGTGGACTGTAACCCCTTTTAAACTATCAACTAGATTAATGTTGTTTATGAAAAATATTGATGTGGATTTAGGCTCTAATACCAGTATATTGCTGTTTAAGAGTCAAGAATAAATAAATAAATAAAAATAAAATTTGAGGAAATTTGTTACAGGGCCCAAGTTTCCAGCGATGAAGAAAGTTGTGAAACCGAAATGGTCAAAGAAGAAGATGTTGATATTGCTGAACAATTCATCGATGGGAATCAAGTTTACGACAGAGCCGAATTCATATTAAAAGTTGAAGATAACCGCAGTGGCCTCAATGAAATTGAAGAGAAAAATGGTTCTTTTTCTATCGCGGATGAAAATTCACAGCAACATATGTGTGATGTTTGTCAGTTTTCCTTCAGGAACAAAAACAATCTCAAAAAACATGTTAACTCTGTTCATTCAAATTCAAAGAGACATGAATGTCATATATGTGGTTTTGCATCAAAACAGAAGTCGAATCTGAAAATCCATATAGAATCAGTTCATTTAAACTCAAAAAAACACAAGTGCAATTTGTGTGGGTATGCTGCATATAGTAAATTTATTATCAAAAATCATTTTGATGCTGTTCATTTAAATTTGAAGAGACACAAGTGTCACTTATGTGATTTTGCTGCTAATGAGAAGAAAAATCTGAAAAACCACATAGATTCAGTTCATTTGAACATTAAACAACACAAGTGCCATTTGTGCGAATATGCTTCAAATCAAAAGAACCATCTCAAAGCACACATCGATTCAGTTCATTTCAACCTGAAGCAGCATAAGTGTCATTTGTGTGATTTTGCTGCTAATGAGAAGAAAAATCTGAAAAACCACATAGATTCAGTTCATTTGAACATTAAACAACACAAGTGCCATTTGTGCGAATATGCTTCAAATCAAAAGAACCATCTCAAAGCACACATCGATTCAGTTCATTTTAACCTGAAGCAGCATAAGTGTCATTTGTGTGATTTTGCTGCTAATGAGAAGAAAAATCTGAAAAACCACATAGATTCAGTTCATTTGAACATTAAACAACACAAGTGCCATTTGTGCGAATATGCTTCAAATCAAAAGAACCATCTCAAAGCACACATCGATTCAGTTCATTTCAACCTGAAGCAGCTTAAGTGTCATTTGTGTGATTTTGCTGCTAATGAGAAGAAATATCTGAAAAACCACATAGATTCAGTTCATTTGAACATTAAACAACACAAGTGCCATTTGTGCGAATATGCTTCAAATCAAAAGAACCATCTCAAAGCACACATCGATTCAGTTCATTTCGACCTGAGGCAGCATAAGTGTCATTTGTGTGATTTTGCTGCTAATGAAAAGAAATATCTGGAAAACCACATAGATTCAGTTCATTTGAACATTAAACGACACAAGTGCCATTTGTGCGAATATGCTTCAAATCTAAAGAACCATCTCAAAGCACACATCGATTCAGTTCATTTCAACCTGAAGCAGCATAAGTGTCATTTGTGTGATTTTGCTGCTAAAGAGAAGAAATATCTGAAAAACCACATAGATTCAGTTCATTTGAACATTAAACGATACAAGTGTCACTTGTGTGAATATGCTTCGAATCTAAAGAACAATCTCAAAGCACATATCGATTCAGTTCATTTGAATTTAAAACTAAACAAGTGTCACTTACAGTGGCGTAGCGCAAAATTCGGGGGCCCCCCCGCAAGATTTCAATCGGGGGCCCCCTTTCATAGGTTCATGTTATTCATGATTAATTTCCCTCATAAGTTTTCCAAAGGAAAATAATGAAGAAAAAGTGTTAAAAATATAATAAATACTAATATATAATATATAATAAATAACAAAAATATCCAAACAAAATAATACAGATTCTGGTACGAAAATAACCATAAACAAATAAATTAAACACTTCTCTAACGAAAATGCATTAATCTTTTTTCTTTTTTTTGTGCAAACATATCTATCAGTTTGTGGATGTCTAAGCTTCTGGCCACTTCTTGCTCAATGCTGAGAATGCTCAAGTCTGATAGACGTGTTTGCGACATCGAATTCCTGAGATAATTCTTGATAATCTTAAGCTCAGAGAAAGATCTTTCCGCACTGGCAACTGTAACGGGAAGAGTTGCAAAAATTTTCAAAGCTATGAGTACTTCTGGTACACAACTCAATAATGACTTATGTTTCGAAATTAATAATTGTGTTAAATCTAACACAGAGTTTGTGGCACTCAAATTATCCTTAATAACGCTTCGTAAGGAAATAAGTTGTTTGGAAAAGTCAGTCCATAGATCTGCTGTATAAAAAGATGATAAAAGTTCGGCTTTCTCCATCAAATCATGATCATTCAAATGGATCGAATTGTAGAAACTCAGACAGGAAAAACGTTCTGTTATAGTTTTAATTCCCAGGAATCTATCTTTCAGTTGCCGAATTAAAATGTCAACATTACAATTGAAAACATTAATTTCGAACATTTTCTCTGGGCACGTGAGTGGTTCATCGAAATTCATTTCGTCGAAAAATTTTTTTACTTTTCTTCTTCTTTTGTTTCTGAATGAGGGTTGAATTTGCCATTTTCTTGCTTAATTGATTGCTTCACTTTTTATCATTTGAAATGAGTTTCTCATTTCTTCCAGATTCCTAAGGGTTTTACGTAACAACTCCACTGCAGTTGCTAAATCTGACTGCTTTTCTTGAAGAATTTTCGAAACAATATTGGTGTTATTTAATATTTTTGATTGAACTGTTACATTCATAATGAATTCGAAACAATTCATCAGTTCCAAAAGGGAAGTAGCTTCAGATTTCTCATCATTCTTTTTGGATGAGAGAACAATTCTAGTCAGAGCTTTCATTATTTGTGGAAATGCTCGGTTTATGGCATGAAGTGCGTCATAACGTGATGACCATCTCGTTTCACATAATCTCTTCAAAGTGGGAAGTTTTTCAGAATCTGAGGATACTACATTTTCAAGAACCTCCCACCTTTTGATACTCGCACTAAAAAATACGTAGACCTTGTTTATTATTTCATAAAATTTCTGTACCTCCGTTACTCCAGACACCGAGTCATTGATCACCAAATTGAGATTATGGGAAGCACAATGGACGTACGAAGCAGTAGGTTCCCTATCAGATATTATTTTTTGTACTCCAGAATATATTCCACTCATCACTGCAGCTCCATCATATCCCTGGCCTCTGCAGTTAGTTATTGGAATGTGATAATTGTTCAAAACGTCAAGAACTTCTTCTACTACTCCCTTTGCACTCTGATCTTTAAGACGAATAAATGCAAGGAAACTTTCGAGAATTTTTAGTTCAACAGGTAAACCTTGTTCGTCATAAGTGATATGAACATATCGAAGAATAATACTAAGTTGATCTTGTTTTGAAATATCTTGAGTTGTGTCCAGTATGAGGGAGTAGAACTTACTTTTATTAATTGTCGATATTAGTTTCAACCTTGTTTCCTGAGCTAATAGACTGATAATTTCATTCTGAATTTCAGGACTAAGATAATTTTTTATTAAATTATTTTCTTTATCAACAAGTTTCGCTAATATAGGATCATATTTGGCCAAAAGAAAAATAATAGATAAAAAAACGCCTTTTTGCTGCTCTTTTTCATTAATTTTATGTATGTCTCCTCGAAAAGCCAAATTGCACATACTGAGGGTAAGAGTGACATCGATTATTCTTTTCAAGACGAGTTTCCAAAAATTCAATACTTGGCCTAATTCCTTATTGAAAAATGAATCAATTGTTGATTCATTTTTCCATTTGTCATATGCAACACAAGCTCTGAGATGTGTTGTCGATAACTCGAGAACTTTGATTTTTTTCCACAATCCTTGCCAATCATTCACTCCCTCCACCCAATTCATGTTGAAGTTGGAACAGATTCTATCACCGAATAGCCAACAGGGCTCACAATACGCTTTGTCCAATAATTTTGAGTAGCACAACCATGTTCGGCGCATTTCATTACCATCAGTTGTCTTCTTAGTATAGTAGGAAGTGGAAAAAGAACGTTCCTTTCCATCTTTAGGGTAGGGGTCGCTTGGTTTGCAAGATCCGAAATGGACAATGGCACGTTTCAAATCATTTTCTAAAATATTCAGTGGATAATGAGCCCGATCACTTGCAAATTCTTTATTATGTTGCAACTGTAAAGCAGCAGAACTCAATTCAAGAGTAATATTATTCTCTTCAGCAGTGCCCTGATTTTTAAGTTCTTCCGATATTTCAGTAGTATCTTGTTCCAATACTGATTCTTATACAGTATAGTTCGAAACAACTTCCTTGTTGTTATCTACTGATTGTAGATCAAGATCTTTATTACTCAAGTTTGCCTGTGATTCCTGCTGAATTGATTGTGACTTATTAAAATATGAAAAAACCTTCCGTCGCTTAGAAAATGCATTTTCTTTTTCTCTCTGGAGTTTTCTTTTGCATGCACCACTCAAATATTTTCTTTTTCGTTCTGACATACACTTATCGAGACACTATTGTTTATTCCTTGATATTGTTGCTGGGTGTATATTTGGGCGAATAAACAACTCTTATTATTATTATTAAGACATTTTTTCTGATATCTGAAAAATTATGAGATATTCAAACTGCCGTTTGTAATTTGCGCATTTTATAACTTTTTTTTCAATATTGATAATGAAAACATACGAGAGAGAAAACATAAAGATAAATAAGTTCCGCAATTAATTCTAGAACTTACCTTGAAATGAAATTGCAATCCTGAAACCAAAGGCACTCAAATAGTCAGAATATTGAGAATTTTGTCTCTGATTATAAACAAACTCACAATGTGGTTTCGTATTCGAACACTTGTTACACTTGCTCTCACTACTAGATTGGAAATGAAAATAAAAAGAATTCATAACATTCTTCCCTTCTTCATAAAAATAGCCTGATTGGTGAATTGACAATAATTTCTGCAATAACAGATAAGCCGCAAGCCGCCCGAACAACGCGTCTAATAAACCGCCGAGACCCCAATAAAACGATCATGCGGCGAAGTTCAAAGAGAAATGCCGAGAATCTTGAAGATATATAAAAAACTCTGGAAGATAGGGTGGCACAGGGTGTCACAGTGATATCTCGAATTGAATTACTGTAAATCTCTCATGTTTTTTCAATATAATTCAGGAATATTTCTCTATTTTTCGGGAACAATAACCGTAACTTCATTTCTCAGATTTTCTTCATTATATCATCAGAAAAATATATCGAATCGGCAGTTATTGGGGCCCCATTCAGAGCTTTTTCTTTGGCTCGGGGGCCCCCTTAGTGCCGGGGCCCCCCCGCACTGCGGGGTCTGCGGGGCCCTCTGCTACGCCACTGGTCACTTATGTGAGTTTGCTTGCAATTACAAGGGATATCTGAAAAAACATATCGTCTCAGTTCATTCGAACCTGAAGAGACACAAGTGCCATTTGTGTAATTTTGCTTCGAATTATAAATATAGCTTTAGAAAACATATGAAGTCGATTCATTCAAATTCAGACCAACTCTGATGTTGTTTGTGCGAATATACTTTAAAATGTAAAACTGATTTTAAAAATCACATACAACATTCTCATTTCATCTGAAATTATAATTAATTTCACTTTTGTGACACAGATTCATAGATTTAAAAGCAACGATTTATAGTTTCCTATTAAATGTTGATGTTTAGAAAAATAAATATTAATGGTTTTCTTTGCGGATTCTCCTCAGCCCATATGTGTTTATGAACATTTATAGTTGGAGTGCTTGAGAAACAGGATCAGAGATTCCAAGAATGGCTGCGTTCAGTGGGAAGAGCAGTTGTGAATCTGATCACTGATCCTAAAGAGATAGTGAATTCCTGAACAGTCAGACTGGTGATATTTGTATAAACATAACCTAGCTGTATTTGTTGTGTTAATATTTGAATTTTGAGAACGGCTAGTAGCCAGACTACTACCGATCTAATTTCACCAGCTCTGCTGAGGAATAATAATATGATCAAGTGGAATTTAACTGAGCAGCCCTATAGATCCCTCCTGAGTGCGCTACTGTTATCTGTGTTCATTTATGTATTTAAAATAAATTTACGGTCACAATCTAAACGGCGATTAAACTATAACTAGTTTAAATGTGTTTTTGATAAAATATAGTTGTTATAAAGGTTGAAAATTATACAGGGTGAGTCGGGAGGAACGGACCAAACTTCAGGTGTGTATTCTATAGCTCGAAATAATATAAAAAAACTCATATGTTGTTATCCGATTTTCATTTGTTCTCAAACTACAGAGTCATTATGAAAAACAACATTTTCTATATAAAAATAGTTTCATTTATAGCATTATTTTAATAAATGCACGAAAATCCCGCCATTAACCTCGAAACACATTCGTCTGCGAAGGTGTCTCGATGCTTTTCTGATTGATTCGTGATTTTCTTTAAAAAGAAATGGTTTGGAGATCTTGGAGGCCAACTAATACGACCACAGCGACCAATCCATAGTCCGAGAAATTCTTGATCTGAATATTGGTTGACCTTATTTAAATATTCTAATTACCCTATAGTTTGAAAACAAATGAGAATCGGATAACAACATATGAGTTTTTTGGGATTATTTCGACCTGCAGAATACACACCTGAAGTTTGGTCCGTTCCTCCCGACTCACCCTGAATATAGTGAAAGAAGGCTACAATTTCTTGTTTTGGTACTAACAGGAAGGGCTCATCGTGACTTCTAGGTACGGCGTCTAGCAAATAATGTGGGTGACCAGGAATAGTGCCATATTACAACAATGATTTGTTCAGAGTATTTTGAAACGTTTTCATGATACGAATATGATTATAGGCAACGTAGGGTTCTTTGAGCGAAAATGTTGGTGGTAATCACTAATTATGTTGGCGCAACTAGTTGTCATTTGTCAATTTATGTCATGTCTTCCACATTGACATGAGCAAATCAGCATCCAGTTTTTCCTAATTTTATGATTTTTTGTCTGAAATAACGATTTCCTCAACTAGATGTTTTCGGTAATAGAAACTGGCACCTCGATAGGTATAAAACTACATTTTAGAAATATTCTAAAACAGATACTGTTGTAAAAGTGAGGTGTAAGGGAACCATTGACCTATTATACATAATAATATATAATTACGTAATACACCCCCTGTATTCTGATATATTCCATACATTGTATTCTCATTAGCTTCTGAATATGACTATATTAACTTTAGCTGACTAAGCACACGTGTCCCTTATCTCATTGCTGAATTGATCGTAGTACCGAAGGTATAAATTAATGCGATATGAAAATATCAGTCAAGAATAATCTGTCTCTAAAGAATAATTAGTCATTCAAGAATAATTGTATCATAGTTGTATCGTCTCATTGTTCCTAAATAAAACTGTTTTTAAAAACGGTGTCTTCAACTCAAAATACATTATTATCAAACAATATAATGGAAACTATTGGAAACCTGATTGAAAATGAAGGAAAGGACTTTGTCAGTGAAAAGTGAGTACTATTTTCATTTCGTTATTTCATGCCACGAATCGACAGAAATATTGCTGAAATTAATGAATTGCTAGAGGTTCCAGGGTTCTTAGAGTGTTGGACTAGGCTCCAGAAATATGTTTAAGTGGTTTAAGACATCTCTCCCTGCCTGGTATACAGTGTGGGGATGCACAGTAGAACTTTTGGTCGAGGCGTATTTTTATTTTTTTTTTGGCATTTATTGCTTAATATACAATGAGGTCAGTCGACCTTATACCCTTCCTCAAATCTAATTCCCCCACTAGAATTTCTATGAAAACTGTTTCTGATATCAAATGTTGCTACCAGCGTACCATTTTCAAAATCAGTGAAAACATTAACAAGACAAGCTGAATGGTGAGTTAGTTTGTAAGGTCTTCAATTAGCATAACGAAGGTACTTGCGGATATTTGTTGCAGGACTCAAGTTTCTGGCGATGAAGAAAGTTGTGAAACTGACATGGTCAAAGAAGATATCGATATTGCTGAACAATTTATCAATGGGAATCGAGTTTACGACAGAGCTGATTTCATACTGAAAGTTGAAGATAACCGCAGAGGCCTCAATGATATTGATGAGAAAAATGGTACTTTCTCCATCGCGGACGAGAATCCTATAAGAAATGAAGTAAATTCACAGCAACATGGGTGAGATGTTTGCCAGTATTCTTTTGAGAACAAATACAATCTTAAAAAACATGTTAACTCCGTTCATTCGAATTCAAAGAGTCATGTATGCCATATATGTGGTTTTGCATCAAAACAGAAGATGTATCTGAAGATACACATAGATTCAATTCATTTAAATTTGAGACAGCACAAGTGTCACTTATGTGATTTTGCTGCTAATCAGAAGATATGTCTGAAAAACCACATAGATGCGATGCGGTTCATTTAAACTTGAAACGACACAAGTGTCATTTTCGTGATTTTGCTGCTAATCTGAAGATGAATCTGAAAACTCACATAAATTTAGTTCATTTAAACTTCAAACTACACAAGTGTCACCTTTGTGATTTTCTTACTGAACAGAAGATAAACCTGAAGCAGCACATTAATTCAGTTCATTCAAACTGAAAAGAATACAAGTGTCATCTGTGTGATTTCTCTGCCAATCAGAAGATATGTCTGAAAATCCACATAGATTCAATTCATTTGAATTTGAGACAACACAAGTGCCACCTATGTGCTTTTGCTAATAATCAGAAAAGTTATCTGAAATGCCACATAGATGCAGTTCATTTAAACATAAAACCACATAAGTGTCACTTGTGTGTATATGCTTCTCATCATGGTTGCGTTTACAAACTTACTCAGAGTAAGCTGTCCTTACTCTGAAACGTTCTCTAACTTACTTTGTCTTCCTCGGAGTATACTCTGTAAGCGTTCATAAACTTCCTTTGAGTAAGCTCTGCTTACTCTGCTATTTCGGAAAGTAAACACATACTCTGACAGTTGTGACGTACGGTTTTCATTCATTTTTGAAACTTGAATATTATTCGAATAAGTATTTATTTCTGGTTTTGTTTCATTTCAATAACGAAATACGAAACAATTAATTTACAAAGTGAACGACTATTCTGTGAAATAAAGAAATATAGGAAAGAATTACTCTAATGATTAATAAATTTGATGAAATTGCCAGCAGTGAATTAACGAAGCTCAAAGTTAACTTTACCAAGAGATAATGGTGAAGAAGAAAAGAGTTTCTCTCTGTATTGTAGAACCTAGAGTGGTCTGTTAAAGTTCAAATAAATCGAGACATGAAAAGACCTACAATAACTGTTTTTTGTACCTGATTAGAAATCTACGTTGATATTTTGTTATATATTCAAAAGTTTAGATCTGTCAAGATTCATTCATATTTTGCTTTATCTTTCATACAATACCTTCTTGTTAGCTTCCTTAAATGAAACTATTTCTTGTTACGAAGAATTCAATTTTTTACTGTCAATAAAACAACAAAACATGTTTTAACAATTTTTATTTTCTGCTTGCAAGAAAAGATTATAGACAATAATTTTTTTTTCATTGTTCCTTTCTCATTAGAAGTAATTCAACGTCCTGAGAACATTTATCAGTTCCCTCACAATCATCAAAAAACACGGTTGTGCTCTGCTTTCAAATTAAAAGGAAAATAAACTATACTTCGAAGACACAACTAAAAATGTATGACTAGGGAGAATTTTGTTCTTAAACTTCTATTATTCATTCACGATAGCAACAATTCAACTTTAAAATGATATATAAAAATGTATATGCAAAAGTATCATTCATCACCAATACCTTTGTTCAATGTTTGAATGACATTTGTCAGAGTAACATTGTGAACGACGAGTGTGGAGTAAAGACCGAAGTATATTTTTGATCATATGGCCATACTCTTACTCTACTCTCTGAGGAAGTTTGTGAACGCAGCCTAGATGATCTGAAGAGCATTCAAAATTGAATAGTGTTCACCTCAATATTTTACATAAAATTTAACAAAAAGCACTATATTACCTTACAATGTAATCCACAATTAAGGAAACAACTTCGATTATTGATAGTCAATAAACGTTTAAACTAAAAAATCCCATAAATTCCAATAGAAATCTAATGTTAACACGAAACAAAACTCGTTTCGGTAAACAGCTGATCGGCGAATGCAGCGACACCATCGGTAATTATTTTGTCCAATATACGCCGCATTAGTGATGACGTCACAAATTTCTGTTCTATGGTCTGGGTTCCAAACAAACTTCATTTACAGGGGATTTAGTGAGGGCGAATAATTCTTTTGCGTTTGTAGAATATCTGAAAGTATTTTTGACTTGAAGAAACTTGTTGTGTGAATCGAATCATCATCCCAATTAGATTAAAGTGAGTATATTTGTTAATTCATTGTTTAATTTCGAATAACACGAGGAAATCTACTCGGATAGAGGATATGTTATTTCAAGCAGTTTATTTGTACTTAATTATTTTATGTAACTTTAATCGTTTTTCTATTTATTAGATGGCCGAAAAGAGAGTTATATCTATGACAACAATATTTTCATTTTTCGAAGGAAATATGAATCTTTTTCAAAGAGGCGAAAACTCCTACTGTAGTGAAAATGTAGTTCGAGTTATATACGACTCAGAGGGACAGCCAACTCTTCTTAAAGGAGAGGTGAAAGCAAGTATGAAAAACAGATGCTATTCAATTGAGGTAAGATGTTATTCAGATCAATTTGCACAAAATGAGTATCAATAATTACTTTCAATTTCTCCATGATTGATTGCATTTCATTCAAGTATTATTTATGTGAAATTTTTTTTATAGATATCTCTAGACGTAGAACATGGTATTGTTGCTGCATCATGCTCATGTCCTAGAGGTCAGGCAAAATGCCATCATATGGCAGCAGTATGTATTTTTGGCCATCACAACATCAGTGTGACTGACAAAGCATGTACATGAAATGCACCAAAAAGACAAGCAGAAGACAAATCAACTCCAAATATATAATATAAATAAAATAAATATAATATAATAAATAAATATATAATATATAATAATAAATATATATAATAATTTATCTCAATATTTTCCAACAATCTATATAGAGCGTGAAAATTTTTGAATGAAGAGATCCCCGTAAACAACTGGCACAAGTTATTATCCTTCTCAATAACTCTATAACTGAACGCAGTTTGGGCAGCATTTTCTAGTTCAGCAATCCGCTTCTTCAAAAAATAATTCTCCGTCTGAAGTATTGCTATCCATGGAGATGTTGAGATGTCTGAATTTGATTTTTGCACTGTTCATCTGAAACTCTGTAAATGCAAGATTATTAGAACATGCTAGAAAAAAATATTTCAAATGCAAATATACCGTTCATCTGGATCCACCGATTCTGAAGTTACCGTGCAGGTAACCGTAACAGGTTTCCTCCTTCTTTCAGGAGAAGTGAAACGCATTCGTTTATTCGCATTGTGTGCGAATAATGTCGGTAGGTTTTCTTTTTTTCCATCAACAAAATGGCATGAACACAAGCGTGCATGTTCTCCTGCCTCTATATCCCGCCTGTAAAATCAAATGTAAAAATATAGGGTTTCTTGTAAATGAATGAACCTACCTAACAAATTTTAACCGTTGACTTCGTAGCTTTGAATCCTTAGGAAACTTGAAAAATTTACACGATTCCTTTTCACTGTAATGTTTACAGTCAGGAGCCCAACACATGACCATCTGAAATGAAAGTATGAAATTCGTCAATTAAATGAAAATTTTCACATCTGAAACGATACTATGAAAATGATGTATGAAGATATGGATTTTCATACAAAATTCATTGATAATTTCTATAAAGCCTTCGATTAATAATGTAAATAGACTAAAAATCCATATTTTGAGGTTAGGATGTTATAATAAATATGAATTTTTTCGGCTTGTAATAAGTGTAAATGAAATATTATTGGTATCAAAATATAGCACTTTGCAACAATTATTTGAATACTTACTTTGAACCTCTTAATTTGATCAACTTAATAAAATATAGATCACAATATGCTAAAACACCCACTAAAATCGCTTTGTTTGGAACCCAGACCATAGAACAGAAATTTGTGACGTCACACTAATGCGGCGTATTAATGTCTATGGTTTCAAGCGCCCTCTATAAAGGTGTTTATTATTATATTATTATTATTTAATATTAAGCTACGGTAAGCTGCATGAATGGACATATTGAATATTTCTGCTTCAAAGGGCAAATGTTCTTTTTTCAATTATTATTACCTCTTCCACTAGGTTTTTGATTTGCACATTTGACGTAAAGTAGGTTCTTTCAGACGAAAATGTTGGTAAAATTGACACGTTATGTTGGTGAGCCTAGTTGTCATTTGTCAATTTTGTCATGCTTAGAGGCAAGTGGATGCCAGATTTTACGTAGTTGTATGCTAATTTTCCAAAATTCATATTTCCCGAGCTAGAAGTTTTTGGAAGTAGAAAGTGACACAAAAGTATTCTAAAACTAAATCAAAATTGTTTCGTAATCGAGTGTGAAAGACAACCCAACGATTGGTAGTATATCAGATATAACGACATGAACTCGTTCAACAAAATGGAAACTATTGGAAACCGAATAGAAAATGATCGGTGAGTACCTTCTATTTTCTCTCGCTTTTCTTACTCTGCTTTTTTCTGCATTTTCCACCCTCTTTGATTTCCATTTGATGCATTCACGGAAACATGTGATGTCTCACATTTTTTCTGATAGTTGAATTTTTCTACCAATTGAAAAACATGGGAAAAACGCACAATGGCGCATGTTGCTTTTGCCATGAAGCCTTAAGACTGCCCCACACGAGTGTGAAGCTGTTTACCGAGAAAGGTTACAGCACATTCTTAGAGCCAGGACAAGGGTAGGATGTAGGTCCCTGAAAATTGGCAAAGTGCTCTGAGTCATTACTACTCGACTGGTATACAGTGCCGAGATGCACAGTAGAACTTTACGTCAAGGTGTATTTGAGGTCAGACGACCTGATACCCTTTCTCTAATCTAATTGTCTGACTTGAATTTCTATGACAACTGTTTTTGGTTTTAAATGACAGTACTTGTGTACCATTCTCAGAATCAGTGAGAATTTTATCAAGAAAAGTAGCTGAATGATGAGGTACCCTTGTTGGTTTTGTAATTAGCATATGGATAGTATTCAAGGAAATTTGTTGCAGGGCTCAAGTTTCAGAGGATGAAGACAGTTGTGAAACTCATATGATTAAAGAAGAAGATGTCGATATTGCTGAACAATTTATCCATGAAGATCGAGTTTACGACAAAGCAGAATTCTTATTGAAAGTTGAAGATAACCTCAATGACCTCAATAAAATTGATGAGGAAAATGGTTCTTCCTCTATCGTGCAAGAAAATCCCATAAAGAATGAAGTAAATTCTCAGCAAAATAGATGCAATATTTGTCAGTCTACCTTCAAGACCAAATATTATCTCAAAAAACATGTTAACTTTGTTCATTCGAATTTGAAGCAACACAAGTGCCATTCATGCGAATATACTTCAAATTATAAACAACATCTCAAATTGCACATAGATTCTGTTCATTCAAATATGAAACCACATAAGTGCCATTTGTGTGGTTTGGCTGTTAATTTAAAAAATAATCTGAAAAAGCACATAGACACAGTTCATTTGAATTTAAAGCCATATTTGTGCCATATTTGTCAGTTTTCGTTCAAGAGAAAAAATAATCTCCAACAACATGTTAATTCTGTTCATCTGAATTTCAAGCAACACAAGTGCAATTTGTGTGGCTTTGCTTCATCTGTTAAAAATAGTCTCAAAATCCACAAAGATTCAGTTCATTTGAATCTGAGGCGACACCAGTGCCATCTGTGTGAGTTTACGTCAAATCGGAAAACAAACCTCAAACTGCACATAGATTCTATCCATTTGAATTTGAAACAACATAAGTGTCACTTATGTGATTTTGCTACAAATAAGAAGGCTGTTCTAAAAAATCACATAGATTCGCTTCATTTAAATTTGAGACAATATAAGTGTCACATGTGCGAATTCGCTTCAAATCAGAAAACGGGTCTTAAGTCACATATTGATTCAGTTCATTTAAATTTGAGAGAACATAAGTGTCACTTGTGCGAATTTGATTCAAATCAGAAATCGGGTCTCAAAGCACATATCGATGCAGTGCATTTAAATTTGAAACAACACAAGTGTCACTTGTGTGAGTTTTCTTCTTACACAAAATATGATCTCAAAAAACATATACATTCGGTGCATTTAAATTTGAGGCAACATAAATGTCACTTGTGTGATTTTGCTTCAAATCATAATGTTGGTCTCAAGGCACATATAAATTCAGTACACAGTTGCACATAAGTGCCACTTGTGCTAATTTACTTCAAATCAGAAAACTAATTTGATGAAACATGTAGATTCAGTGCATTTGAAATTGAAGCATAAATGCCATTCGTGTAAGTATACTTGTTGCTCAAAATCTTATTTGAAAGTACATGTGGATTCTGTTCATTTAAATTTGAAGCAACATAAGTGAATATGCTGCATATCATAGAAACAGTCTGAAAGAGCACATCGATTTGTTCATTTAAATCTGAAGCAACACAAGTTCCATTTGTGTTTGTTTGCTTCAATATGAAATTTGATTTTAAAACACACAGCTTCAGTTCATTCAAATTTGAAGCAACATAAGTGTTACTTGTGTAAATTTCCTTCAAAGCTAGAAAACCTCTTAAAAGGCACAAGCTTTCAGTCCAATCAAATTTGGAACAATGTATATGCCATATATTTGTGGATTTGCTTCGAACCAGAAACAATTCCTTGAAACATATAGAGGAATGTCCATTTAAATTTGAGGCATAAATGACATTTGTGTGAGTTTACGTCAAATCAGCAAAAAAAACACCGATTTAAGTGAGAATTCTTAGCATACTGTGAGCTATATTTAATTTACATGATCAAATTAAAGTGTTTGAAGAAAGTAAAGGACAAATTTGTATTGTTCCTTATAGAATGATACTAACATTGTTTCAACTACACTGATAAGCCAATAACTAAACTTGAAACTAATTAACCTCAAAATATATATATTTTTGTTCGATTTACTTTCATAATCATACACCTTCAGAAAGTAATTATTAATGTTTCATTCCAGAAATCATACATCATTTTCATACATCTGTTTCATGTCCATTACATAAATAAACTATATTTTCATATTATATATTGTGTTGTATTCTATTCTGAATTGTAGTTGTTTCAAATATGTAAAATGATATTTTTGATGTCTCTCCATCCAAAAAACAATTATGGATTGATTCAATGATTTTCCTCCTCAGAGAAATGAAATAATAAATATGAAGATGTAATTTTAATAACCAGAATTGTATACAGGATGTATACAAGCAGCAAATTGATCTATTGTTACGAAGATATGACGATTTTTCAACATTTTTTAAATTTTCTGCTTCAATATGGAAAGTAATTAATTTTGCAAAAACTTCCTGACTCATTCCTTAAATATTCAATGAGTTTTTTTTTTTTGAAGCTCAAGAGATGGTCATTTTTTGCGAAATAGTATTTACTAAAAATTCTGATATAAAGGCTCATAAATGGCTGCAACTGTTTTTCTTGTAAAATCTTGAAATTATTGAGAATTACTCGAAAAAAGTTTTAGGAACTTCGCTGTTCATAACTTTTTAATACAATAGTTTTAATAGGTGTAGAATTTGTGAAATAAGGACTTGTAAAGTTGAAGAGTAGGTTGCGCCCTCTGTAAACATTGAATTTGCTGAAACAGCACCTTAGTGTCGTTACTTGTTTATGAATATCGTAAAGCAAGTTACTTTTGTAATATTTTCTTAATTGAAATGATGGATTTATATGAAAATAGAGTATTCCATACTTTAAATGAATACTTCACAAATAGTAGGAGTGTCTTGGATCATGGGTACAAATAAATTATGAAAATAGTTTTCATTCACTTAACATTAAAGGAGAAGAAATCCCATTAATTGATGGCTTCATTATGGAATGTTAAGGTCATAATGCAAAATATAAAACATGTGGTTGGATTTTATAGCTGTATCAAATTTATTGAAAATTTTCTTGAGCTAACTGAAGCTTACCAATGAAAAAACATATATAAAAAAATTACAACTATCCAGGTTTCTATTGCTGACATACCTATATGCGAACTTACAATTTTTTTGAAGAAACTGGAGACATTTCTATAGAAGGTGGGTCAAAAATGTGTAACACGCTTTTTGGAGGTTTATTCATCAAACTTTACTTATTATTCAATTCACTATTAACCCCATAAAGCTCGGTACACATCTTTGACTGACTGTATATATAAATTAGACACTATAAAGTCAATTTTATGAACAAAGTACCCAAAAGATATTCAGACAGTACATACTTATGAGGCATTACTTTCAAAACTTATGAAAAAATTTGAGTTGATATATTTACTACCAGAGAATTTCTTTCTTGTGTCTAGCATCTGGAAAGAATTCAGCCCTGTTATGCTGCTTAGGTTTTTATCAGTCATTATATGGTTACACATTGTCCGAATTTTCAATTTATCAACTTTGACTGCAACATCTTCATACTTAACTTTTGCCAAAGCACATAAAGCTTCCTCAGCCAACCGTTCATTGGTTGTTCTGGATATTTCCTGAAATTATAACTTCAATATAATGACTATGAGAATATTTCAGTTCTTTACCTGTGTAAGGAGCTCTTTTTCAGTTTCTGGATCTCCCATTGATCCATAATTGGTTTTCAACACAAAATGAATTACTTTTAATTGAAAAAAATATAATGCAAATAAAAATTATTACAATTGGCTGTGCAAGCTCATATTTGATTATAGTCGGTCTTTTCTGTATGGTAGTGGTTTCATGAGATCCCTTAGGAAGTTTTTTATGTAGGAACTGCATTTCTTTTCAGCATTTAACATGGTCCTTGTTAGCACGACGTTTACATCCATAAATACAACAATAAACTCCGATTTTCGGCATATTGTTTCTTAAATCATTCATTTTCAAACACAAATAAATCAACGAGAAGTGGAAAATGAGCTTTGAAGTTTTCAAATCTCACCAACATCTGTAGAAAATGTAAATACGTGAACAATCACTACGGAATCAGAACAATCTCAAACCCAGTAACACTAACCAGTTGGTTGAAATTTTTGCCGCTAGGTGGCTTCGAGATCATCTATGCGTTTCACTTGCCGATCATAACGCTCGAAATCCTTCTCTAGTCCTTGAGTGGGACGGCTAAAGGAGCATTTTGAGCTTTATTCTGATAACTTCTTAACAATTTGGTGAATACGGTCTTTATATGAATATTTGAGTTTTCATTCAGGAATTTTAAAACTAATTCCCCAGCGCCACCCAACCTAGAAAACAAATCACATCTCTTAGCATAGAAACATTCCAGAGGGCGCTGCGAGTTGCAAACAATTACTTGTTTTCTAGGTTCGTTAATTCGCCACCAGCCTGAGTGGCGCTAGGCGATTTGTTTTTACATTTTCGAATGACAACTGGATATTTGAATAACTTAATTAATTTGCGAAGGAAATGACTGGATTTTTATTTATTGGAGTGATTTAAAGACTTTTTGAGGTGGTGGTGTGTTTTTATGGACATTGAGTGAAGTGAATTGAGGTGAACCAATTCGTTTTTGCCATGAATGATGCACAGATTTTCAAATTACTCGCAAGAATAATTATTACGATCAAATGATTATGTATTTCACCATATTGGGTTTATTGAAAGGTAGTAGAACAAAAAAAACAAAAGATTGGTATATTATTAACTTTATTCTTTCTTCTCTTCACAATTCGACGATACCAGAGGCTACGTTCTCGATGCCTGTTTCACAAAATTATCGAGTAACAATGTATTTGTGTGCTTCTTCTGCATTATTCGTCAATAAATGCCACTACTTCCAAGTGGTATTCAATTGAAGCAGATTTATTCATATTACTCGCAGATTCAACTTGGAATGAGTCTTTTGAATTTGGAATCCTTCGACTGCATTGTTTACACAAGTTTTTATTAATCATATTTGAAAGTGTTCTTTTCAATGAAAATTTCCCACGAAATATGATTGAGAAGATTTCATTTAATTATTTTGATCATTTATTGCATGATAGTCCTCATTGTGAATGTGGTGAATCAGAGGAAACAGTTGAACACCTAATTAATAATTGTTCGATTTATAAATTCCAAGATGGCATTAGAGCCATACAAAATATATCAAACTCATTTTTGCAATGGGTTGAAAATTTTAGATCAATTTGATGAAGTATAAATTGAATTCTCTTGCTGTTCTGTCTTTTTTTATTTTCAGGTTGGTGTTTGTGTTTGGAAATCCTTCCTCCGAAGAGCCGTTCCGCTAATCGTGATGACCTTCTATATAGAATATTCAGATACAACAATTTTATTTAATTTTTTTTTACGGGGAGAAAGGTTTTTTCGGCTGAGGTTTTTTCCCCTGGCTCTATAGTATCGTATGATACTAGTGATGATAGTATCGTATGATACTATAGTATCATACGAAGAATGTTATGGTACCCCGTTCCTTTTTTACCTCAGCTTCGGTTCTTTTTGTTTCAACATTTATTGTATTATTTTAGCTCTCTTATTCAAAAGAATATATATATTGCATGTTATTTGTGAAAATGAATAAAAGATTCTGAAATTCTTTCTAGTCTTTATTTGCGTATAAGCAACACCTAAATTGTACAAATTTTTTATCACATAATATGAAGATAACAATGAAATGTGAATTGAATATTCATCTACATCGGAAAATTTGATATTCTACTCACATTTACCTATAAATATAATATAAGATAGAAATATCGATACCAGAAACTCGGGAAAAATGTAATTGCAAAGCCAAAGTGAAATCAAACAAAATGCTGACAAATATAGAACAAAGAAAATACTCATTCCTTACTAGTCAGCGTAAGTTGTCTGTTATCTAGGTATATCACCGAAACTAACCTAACAAAATCATGTAGCATTCTAAAATTTAGAATCCTTGTCAATGAGTTCAACTGCTCCTCATTTTGATGCTTTTGCAATATTCCACATCAAATCACCCACTCTTTACTTGAATCTACTTATTCTTCAATAATTTCTCTGCATTTTCATTTAAAACAAATTGTAGGTTCGTCAGTGCATCAACAACAAACCGTTCATCTTTGATTAAATCATACATTTCCATTGTTTTTTGTTGTTCAATTTCCTCTTTACTTTCGAAATTATAAGAATCAATGAATGGCCTCACTTTCGGTTGTGGAATTAATTGTTTTTCCCTAAGTGAATTTTGTCTTTCCATCCCCAATTTGCGCTGAGCCTTGGTAAGCCTATTAAATATTTTTTTATGTTAAATCTCTGGTAGATTTTGGGAAGAAACAGCAGTAGGCTTTAGCATTGTATAAAGAAACATATATTATACAATGCCTTCAATTAGAGGGCCTTTATATCATATGCTATAATGTTGACCTGGAACGATGAAAGAATCATTAAAAATACTTGAAGAAATCATTTACCTGCAGCAAGATAATCAGAATGAAGCAAACAAACTACCTTATTAAAGGTATCATGTTCCTCCTTTGCGTAATTTCTCCAAAAAACGTTTTTTTCAGTCGTATACTAATATTGGCGAATCCAAAAATCTAAACTCCCTCTAGCGGCGAAATATCGCCCTAAGAAAACAAGTATACTTTGGAGTAATCGCGTTCAAAATACATGGTTTGTAATATAAATTAGTGATATTTTCGTTTAATATACGAAGATTGGTGAAATTATTAGGTTTTTTGAATAGTAGAATTGATGCTGAGAAACTATAGAAAGGTATTTATACGGGAATTATATAGTTAACATAAGATTATTCTCAAATTCATCTGTTAAATTTCAGGTTAGAAGCTGTCTTGAAGCTAAGCAGAAATAAAAAAATTTATTTGAATAATATTGACTAGTGGAATAATATTTTCATTATGAGTGAATGAATTATTGATGCCCTTGATATATTAGAAAAAATTGAAGAAAGAGAAGCTTGGGTGAGAAAATTGGAGATGGAAAAAATGTTTGTTTTCTCCTTTCATTTTCATGAGAGTGATAATCTTGCAATAGGTCTGTTGTAAAGAACTTTGTGAATATTTCATAGTGGTTTATATATCCTCTTAGGCTATCTCAAAATTTCAGAAAATGAAAGCTTCTAGCTTAAAGCTACGGCTTTTACTTCTCAAAATTTGCCACGTCAATATTCAGAAGAAATGAATAAGGCTTGTATGGCCCAATGTAAATTGAGGAGAGAATCCAGGAATAATACTCTCAGGGATAAACATATAATTCCTCACTCAGTGTTATCATTTCCATGATTTTTAAAGTGAGGAGAAAATCAAGAAAAAAAAATGTTGCAGTAATGTCTGTTTTGAGTGAAGAGGGACAATCTGCTGCTATTCTATTCAACATGCAATCTGTGAGATTTGAAAATGCAGAGAAAGTATCTGAAGACAACGGGATTTAAGTGAACACTGGTGATTTGATGTGAAATTTTGCTTAGGCCATTAAAAATGAAAAAGAATTGAACTCGTGCACTGCTTTGGCTATAAATAAGTTTTCGAACAAGTAAAATTTTTTAAATATTGTATGAATTTTTGAAGGGTTATTGTATATTTATGTCAGCATTTTGTTTTAGTTGTTTCACTTTGACTTTGCAGTTACATACAACTCTCCTGACTATTTAGTATCATCTCTGGCAAATTTTCCGATGTAAACAAACATTCTATCTATATGAGAAAGATATGAATAATGAGGGATCGGTAAAATATATGGAAAAGATTTAATGGACATAACCTGGAAAATGTGGGGCTGGCTCCCTTGTGTTGACTCCGTTATGCGTTTTCGAATTGAAAATTCTCACCGTACTGATGAGGGCCGAAAGCCCAAAACAGCTGTCTATGGTTCATTATAGTTTCAGAGGGTTATGTCCATTAAATCTTTTTCATATATTCTATCTATATTGTTATGTTAATAGTGTGTGATGAAAAATGTGTACAATTTCCATTTTAAAACCACTTGAACACAAATAAAGACTATAAAAAATTTCAGAATCATTTATTCATTTTGTAATATGATTAAAGAAATCAATCAAATGTTGTTTTTAATCTTCATAAAATGAATCACTCACTTTCAGAAATGATTTCGATAAACTTTAATAACAATGAATTCGTAGGTTTCCAAATTTAACATATTCATCTGAACTTGTGTGCAGCACGAATGATTCTGCTTCAATTGGATATCACTTGGAGGTAGTACCATTCATTCATATTATTTCACGTGTAATATATATTCATTTGACCCAAATAATTGTTTTTCCAAGTAATTTAAATATCTGTGCATACAATTTTTTTCATTATTCGTTGTGAAAACAAATTGTACTCCTGAATTCGCTACACTTAATGTACAATCAAAAATCCATTAACACACGCCACAACCTTGAATAGCCTTTAAATCATTCTTAAAATGAAAATCTATTCATTTATTTCACAAAATAATATAAATATCCCGTTGTCATTCAAAAATTTACAATAAACTCCTAGCGCCACTCAGGCTGGTGGCTAAATTTCGAACCTAGAAAACCAGTATTTACAGCGCCCTCAACGGTGGTTGGATTCGCCAATAACATTCCTTTGTAAATTGATGGAAATGTATATTCCTATTGCTGCCTTTCCTTGAGAAGCAATAAAGAACACACCCTTGGTAATAGTACTTTACCATTCATTTCAACGATTTTTCCTATTCTCATATTCCAAAGATAGCTCTCAACTTGTTTTCTAGGTTCGATATTTATCCGCTAGGTGGCGTCTAGTTATTTGGAATCGCTAAATGACAGAAGACATATTTCTCATTTGTTTTCTGTGTTTTCTATATCTATATGGTTCTGTGATTCTTATGTTTTGTGGTTAAGAAGTATGAAGCAAATTCGTGCAAAGAGAAGCTGATAAAAATAGGAATAATACGTTGTTTTCAGTTTTTGGGCAGTTTTTTCTTCGTTTATCGGAAAGTATGGATTTCGGAGAAGAATTCCAAGAGGAAAAACCAACAATATCTGCAGACGAATCGTGAGTATCATCATTTATATTTTATCTTTCGACTGCCAGCTTCACAATGTCACAATATATCATATTTAGGATTATGCTTTCTGACATAGCTGGCTCTCAATTCATTACAGAAAAAAGCATGTGTGTCTTCTTAGAGACCCAATCTTTCAATTTATTAATCAGTCTCTTCATTGTTGGATATAAGAAACCTACTTCATATTCTTACAGAAGCAATGTGACACTTTCTCCCTATAAATTATGTATCTCAAGGAATGAATTGTGTTCTTCAATGTCTGTATCTCTTGATCATCTGGGTAGTCTTTCGAAACCTGAGGATTTTAATTTTTCTCTAGTTCAGTCAGGGAAATATCTGAAAAGGAGGAATATTCGGAGCAGAGTTCCAATACTTACATTTCTATTATTCTAGTTTGGGATGAATTATTCTTAAGTTCTTCACTATGCACGACCCAAATTCAAACAAATTCGATAGAATAAACTAGACCAAACAACAAACTTCGAAATTAGGAATGTTGTATTTCATTATCGTTGAGAGTTTTGATCCACAATATTTCTAAATTCCAGTGAATGTCTGACAGTATAGATGGCTTTTGAGTTACTGTAGTCTCTTCCTTTCCTGAATTCCTTGGTTATGGAATTTTATCTAGTTATTCAGGAAACAATTCAGTGAAATTGTCAGAAATAAGTCACTCTATCCATTCATTCATATAACAGGCCTAAATTAGACAGTTCTCATTCCTGATTTGATTGAATCTTGCAGTATCTAGAGCCTGAATATTCTCTTTTTTTCAGTGTTCAAGTTGTAAAAGATGAAGAGAGATGTGATGAAGCTAAGGTGAAAATCGAAGCCTTGGATATCTCTGAACAATACATCGATGAAGAAGACAAAAATGCATTAATCGAGAATTTTGGACATCTAGAAGAAAACATGGTAAAGATGGAAAGTACCGATAACCAAAGTGATCAATTTGAACAAGTTAATGATGAGACTGATCCTTTGTCTTCCAACCAGAAGCATGAAAATGTTGAAGACGATAATGGGAACGCTTCTTTCATAAAAGAGGAGCACAACATTACCGAAAACATTTCAAATCATAATTTTGACCTCGAGAAAGATCCAGATACCTCAACCAGTCAACTCGAGGCACCTTCGAAGCGGCATATGTGCCATTTATGCGACTATTCCGCGAACCGTCCACGCGATCTGAAAAGACACATAGAAAGTGTCCATTTGAACTTGAGAAACCAGAAGTGTTACATGTGCGACTTTGCAACCAACCAAAAGAACGTCTTGAAGTATCACGTAGAATCCGTCCATTTAAAACTGAAAAAGTTCGAGTGTCACCTGTGCGATTTTGCCTCGAACGAGAAACGAATCCTTAGGACTCACATCGATTCAATCCATCTTAATCTGAAGGTCCACAAGTGTCATTTGTGCGATTTTGCCTCGAACTACAAACGGTACCTCAAGAAACACATCGAGACAGTCCATTTGAATCTGAAGGAACACAAGTGTCATCTTTGCGATTATGCCTCGAGCAGAAAAGTGTACCTGAAGACTCATATGGAGTCTGTTCATTCGGAGGAGGAGCAATTTAAGTGCCATCTGTGCGATTTCGCTTCGACTCGCAGGCTGCACCTCAAAGATCACATCAATTCCCTGCATTTTAATAGGACTGCGTACAAGTGTCAGTTGTGTGAGCATGTTACCTATAATAAATATGGCCTGAACAAACATGTCGCCCTCGTACATTCGGATAAGAAGCGTCACAAGTGTCCATCCTGTGAGTACGCTACGAATCAGACGTCTAATTTGAGACGGCATATTTCTTCGCTACATTCGTAGTTGAGGTAAACGTGTATTTTGTTGGTTTCGTATTGAATAAAGTAATGTTACTTGAGTGAGAATGTTTTCTGTTATTGTTTTTTTGAAACAAACTTTTAGTAATCCCAGATATACGGACAAAGGAACTGCAACACCAAAAGGGAGCTGTTTTAATTCTAAATAAGACATTTACTGTGTTCATTTGAACTCGAGGCACCACAAGAGTTGAAGCTTTACTTAGACTCCGTCCATTTAAAACTGAAAAAGTACGAGTGTCACTTGTGCGATTTTGCCTCGAACGAGAAACGAATCCTTAGGACTCACATCGATTCAATCCATCTTAATCTGAAGGTCCACAAGTGTCATTTGTGCGATTTTGCCTCGAACTACAAACGGTACCTCAAGAAACACATCGAGACAGTCCATTTGAATCTGAAGGAACACAAGTGTCATCTTTGCGATTATGCCTCGAGTAGGAAGGTGTACCTGAAGACTCATATGGAGTCTGTTCATTCGGAGGAGGAGCAATTTAAGTGCCATCTGTGCGATTTCGCTTCGACTCGCAGGCTGCACCTCAAAGATCACATCAATTCCCTGCATTTTAATAGGACTGCGTACAAGTGTCAGTTGTGTGAGCATGTTACCTATAATAAATATGGCCTGAACAAACATGTTGCCCTCGTACATTCGGATAAGAAGCGTCACAAGTGTCCATCCTGTGAGTACTCTACCAATCAGAGGTCTAATTTGCGTCGGCATATTTCTTCGCTACATTCGTAGTTGAGGTAAACGTGTATTTTGTCGGTTTCGTATTGAATGAAGTTATGTTGCTTAAGTGAGAATGTTTTCTGTTATTGTTTTTTTGAAACGAACGTTTAGTAATCCCAGATATACGGACAAGGGAACTGCAACACCAAAAGGGAGCTGTTTTAATTCTAAATAAGACATTTACTATGTTCATTTGAACTCGAGGCACCACAAGTGTTGAAGCATCACTTAGACTCCGTCCATTTAAAACTGAAAAAGTACGAATGTCACCTGTGCGATTTTGTCTCGAACGAGAGACGAATCCTGAGGACTCACATCGATTCGATCCATCTTAATCTGAAGGTCCACAAGTATCATTTGTGCGATTTTGCCTCGAACTACAAACGGTACCTCAAGAAACACATCGAGACAGTCCATTTGAATCTGAAGGAACACAAGTGTCATCTTTGCGATTATGCCTCGAGTAGGAAGGTGTACCTGAAGACTCATATGGAGTCTGTTCATTCGGAGGAGGAGCAATTTAAGTGCCATCTGTGCGATTTCGCTTCGAGTCACAGGCTGCACCTCAAAGACCACATCAATTCCCTGCATTTTAATAGGACTGCGTACAAGTGCCAGTTGTGTGAGCATGTTACCTATAATAAATATGGCCTGAACAAACATGTTGCTCTCGTACATTCGGATAAGAAGCGTCACAAGTGTCCATCCTGTGAGTACGCTACAAATCAGAGGTCTAATTTGAGACGGCATATTTCTTCGCTACATTCGTAGTTGAGGTAAACTTGTATTTTGTTGGTTTCGTATTGAATAAAGTAATGTTGCTTAAGTGAGAATGTTTTCTGTTATTGTTTTTTTGAAACGAACGTTTAGTAATCCCAGATATACGGACAAGGGAACTGCAACACCAAAAGGGAGCTGTTTTAATTATAAATAAGACATTTACTGTGTTTATTTGAACTCGAGGCACCACAAGAGTTGAAGCTTTACTTAGACTCTGTCCATTTAAAACTGAAAAAGTACGAGTGTCATTTGTGCGATTTTGCCTCGAACTACAAACGGTACCTCAAGAAACACATCGAGACAGTCCATTTTAATCTGAAGGAACACAAGTGTCATCTTTGCGATTATGCCTCGAGCAGGAAGGTGTACTTGAAGACTCACATGGATTCTGTTCATTCGGAGGAGGAGCAATATAAGTGCCATCTGTGCGATTTCGCTTCGAGTCACAGGCTGCACCTCAAAGACCACATCAATTCCCTGCATTTTAATAGGACTGCGTACAAGTGCCAGTTGTGTGAGCATGTTACCTATAATAAATATGGCCTGAACAAACATGTTGCTCTCGTACATTCGGATAAGAAGCGTCACAAGTGTCCATCCTGTGAGTACGCTACGAATCAGACGTCTAATTTGAGACGGCATATTTCTTCGCTACATTCGTAATTGAGGTAAACGTGTATTTTGTTGGTTTCGTATTGAATAAAGTAATGTTACTTGAGTGAGAATGTTTTTTTGTTATTGTTTTCGTGAAACGAACATATATATATATATTCTTTTGAATAAGAGAGCTAAAATAATACAATAAATGTTGAAACAAAAAGAACCTAAGCTGAGGTAAAAAAAGGAACGGGGTACCACAACATTCTTCGTATGATACTATAGTATCATACGATACTTTCATCACCAGTATCATACGATACTATAGAGCCAGGGGAAAAAACCTCAGCCGAAAAAACCTGTCTCCCCGTTAAAAAAATAAAATAAAATTGTTCTGAATATTCTATATAGAAGGACATCACGATCAGCGGGACGGCTCTTCGGAGGAAGGATTTCCAAACACTAACTCCAACCTGAAAATAAAAAAAGCCAGAACAGCAAGAGAATTCAATTTATACTTCATCAAATTGATCTGAAATTTTCAACCCATTGCAAAAATGAGTTTGATATATTGTGTATGGCTCTAATGCCATCTTGGAATTTATAAATCGAACAATTATTAATTAGGTGTTCAACTGTTTCCTCTGATTCACCACATTCACAATTAGGACTATCAACCGAACATATGGTAGTCCCATATATAGGGTTATTCACGAATATTTTTAGGAAAGACACAAGATTCAGGATTGAAATTCTAAAGGTGAGCTTCAAGTAAGAAGACGACTTCTGGTATATTTTTTGAAGGTGACATCAACTTTCGTTTTTCAAATAAAAATATTCTATAGATTCGTGAATAACCCTTTATAGAAATCTTTTACCCATTTTAAAAGCTAGATATCTGTAAAATTTATGTTTAACACATTCAAGAATTGATGTACAAGTGACCTTAGAAAGAAACCAAATAATAGGGAAATAAAGTAAAATAGACCTAACAAGAGGGTAATAAAGATGTACGATATTCTCACAGGATTTAAATTCTTCAGTTGATATGATAACAAAACCCAACGACCTATGGGCTTTCGAAATAGTCGCATTCTAATGTAAAGCGAAACCAAAGTTACTTTGGTGAATAACACCTAGATCCTTCCTGTTTTTAACACTCTCAAGAATGTTGCCATTGACACAGTAGCTGAATATAAGTTTTTTATCCTTATTTCTTACTGTAGGGAAAACTTTATATTTGGCAGGATTTAATTTCATCTGTTTCAGACAAGACCAATTATCAATCAGGTCTAAATCTTTCAGCAACTGAATTTGGTCATTACTTTCTAGTGCATTTTTTTTATTAGAATTTCGTTTTTTGAAGTTTTCTTTTTATTTTCTTGAATAGCTCAAAAACAATTACACACCCAAACACGGAAAGGTAAAATGGGTACAGATTATACAGGGTTATTCACGTATGTGGCTCTATAGAATATTTTTAGGAAAGTCACAAGAATCATAATTGAAATTCTAAAGGTGAGCTTCAAGTAAGAAGATGGCTTCTCGAAAATTTTTTGAAGGTTCTAGGACATCAACTTTCATTTTTCGAATCGGAAGACCAATTTTTCATTGTATAAATAGCTTCTCCATTGAATTCAGAATATTCTTGATTCCAAAAGTTTCAATTCCCGAGAAAATTCTCTAAATGAGGAAATACGAGAAAAAATTTCAAAATCGAAATCTGTTGAAATACTTCGGGTTTTTTCATTAAAAATGATCATTTTTGAGAATCTCCTAGAAGAAAGGCTAATGCTTCTTTTCAGATAGCGTGATTTTCAGAATATGATACACAAATTCTTTGTCAAAGTTAGAAGTGACAAAACATCAAAAAATCTTGTTTTTTCCTATTGAAACCCCATTTTTTCGAAGCTTGTTCGAAATCTTCGTCAAAAAATAATAGAAGCATACGTCTCAAGACTTTTATCCCAAAATGAATATTTTTTGAGATATTCAGGAAAAACGATTTTGTCTTCAATTTTCAATTTCATTCCGAATGTGTTTTTTTACTGGAAAATAATTAGCGGTCAAGTGAAATTTTTGAAAATCTATATTATCGAGAAAATATTTTCTATAGTTCCGACGAGTTAAGTTCGTGAATTACCATCTATAATGCGAGAGCAACAATTGGTTTAAAGTTCTCAATGTGAGTATCAGTGAAGTCAATGTAAAAAATTCCCAGGAATGCAGAAAAAATAATTTTTAATGCTTTTGAAAGAATAATTAACAGAACATGTAACAATTTCATTACTGGAAATTCAAATTTCCCTACCATGTCAAAAAAAAAATTCCCCTTAAGAATTTGCGGAAATTATCCTAAGCTTAAAAAAAAAACCGAACTCGTCTGAACTATGAGAAAATATGTTCTGGATAACAGAGATTTCCGCTAATTATTTTCTAGTAAAAACACACATTCGGAATGAGATTTAAAATTGAAGACAAAATCGTTTTTCCTGAATATCTCGAAAAATATCCATTTGGGATAAAAGTCTTGGACATATGCTTCTATTATTTTTTGACGAAGATTTTGAAGAAATCGGGCTTCAATTTAAAAAAAACGATTTTTTGATGTTTCGTCTCTTCTAACTTTGACAAAGAATTTGTGACCTCCTGTATCTTTTTCTGAAAATCACGCTATCGGAAAAGAAGCATCAGCCTTTCTTCTCGGAGATTCTTAATGAAAAAACCTCGAAGTTGTCTGTATTTCAACAGAGTTCAATTTTGAAATTTTTTTTCGTATTGCCTCATTTAAAGAGACTTTTCTCGGGAGAATGCAAATTTTTGGAGTTAAAGAGACTCAGAATTCAATGGAGAATCTATTTATGCAACAAAAAATGGGTCTTTCCATTTGAAAAACGAAAGTTGATGTCACTTCCGGAAAAACCGGAAGTCCTAGAACCTTCAATCAGAAATTTTAAATATTTGAAAAACTCTAGGTATACTTTAAAAAAAATACTCATTGATAAATGTTAATATAGTGTCAATGAGTTTTTGACTTGATGAAAATCTTTTTTATGCGAGTAATGTCTCTGCAGTTTTTGATATTTTCTTCGAATATCTGTTGTATTATGATTTTCTCGACTTTTTACATAATAGTGTTCATTTGTAGAATTTTTGCAAAACATACAGAATAATAATAGAAAAATGACAAACAATTCAGAAATAAACAAGATGAAATCCACTAAAACCAAAGTTGTAATTATTCAACGGAAATAAATCTGTATTATACAGGGTGTACCAAATTCGACGGTCTATTGAGCTTTTCTGGAGAACTGGACCTATTTGAAAATTGGAATTATGTTATTTTTTGACATTATCTACCAATCTAAAATATTCTTGGAGCCTGACCACACACAGTTATGCAGGAAATGAAAAAAAAAATTTCAGAAACTTTTTCTCTGTTTTTTTTTTTTTGTTTTCGAATTAGATTGAGTATTCAATTCTGAAAATACACTCGTGCTCAAGTCGTTGCATTTGTCAAAATACTTACCAAAATATCGAGAAAAAACTGAAGAAAAAAGGGAGATAAGAGTATTCGGTATTATGTTTGTTATTCCTCACCTACATATCGTAAGCACAAACCGTTTTCACATTTTTGAAGGCGAAGACTGTGGAAATATTGTACATTTTCAGAATATCGAAAAACCCGTCACAGGGTGTTCCAAATGTTGGTTCAAAAATTGAGATCAAGATCAGCCCATACTTTCGTTTTTCAAATTAGAACCCTATTATTTTTATCGTTGCGTTGGATTGTGCAAAGAAAAATGCTAAAATAATACAATACAGCTAGGTACCAAAAAGGTACCTAGCTGAGGTTGGTGCAACACAGGAAAATCAAACAGGTCTGCAGTATGATTAAATGAGGAAAGGGAAAAAAACCCTTACCCCGCCCGTGAAAAAAAATTTACCTAAAATATTAAATATCAGGAAAATCTTGAGAGACATCAGTGTGATGTGAGAAAACAGCTTCATGTTATCCGTCGATGGGCTCAGATAAACAGATTCTTCACAAAAATGACTGGCAATTTTTAATCAGAAAAGACAAAGGCAGAAAATTAACCACCCATTTCAGAAATGCATTTGTTACTTTGTGTATAGCCTCGAAACATATTGAAATTTATAAATGGGACAACTATTTATAAGATGTTCTATTGTATAGTCTCCTCATCTTTCCCACACTCACAACTATAATTCCATCGGAAGAGCATGCTATTGCAACGTCCATGGCCTGTTCTAATGCGATATAGAACAGACCATATTCTCCTGGGAAGGTCAAAACCAGGAACTCTGATGGAAGGATCAGAAATAAGATCTTTATAGAAAAAATTGGATACATTCCATTCAGATTTCCACTCTTTGTCGCTTCTATTCATATTAGTCAGAAAATTTGACCAAAAAGGTTTACGCGACTTCAATCTGGGGACCTTATTATCTGGAATATAGGTGAGTATGGGAAATGAATTTGGAAAGGAATTGAATTTGTTCCAAAAATTCAAAGCTGTTGTCTCTCTGCGAATATGGGAGGGACAATATTTGAGAGGACTGGTAACCAAGAAGTAGGTGTAGACTTGATAGTACCATAGAAAAATTTGGTTGGGCATCATTTTTTTTTTTTACATGAACACTGTTCAACCAAACAGGGCAACAATATTCAGCAGCAGAAAAAACCAAAGCTAGCGCTGCCGTACGAAGTATTGTTGCATCAGCTCCCCATGAGGAACCAGCTAGTTTCTGCAGAATATTGTTTCGAGTTTTAAGCTTCAAACGCAGATCATCTAGATGGTCGTTGAAATTTAGAGAGGAATAAAGTTTGATTCCCAGGTATCTAGGATTGAAATTATGTTTTAAGGGAGAAGAAACGAAAGTTACACTCAATTTTCTATATTTCTGATGATTATTCAAATGAAAACACGAAACCTCGGTTTCATTTTCATTCGGGCACAAACGCCACCTTAAAAAAAATATTTTTCATTATATCCAAATATGCGGAAAGGGTACTTAAGGGTATTATAAGTTCTCCCTTAACTTAACCGTCTAGACTCTAGAGAATCCAATATTTCATCAAGATAATGCTCAACTTCATGTTGCCAGAGTTAGTTTAACCTTTTTTGAAACGACCTATTTGAATCTTTTGCAATGGTCGCCCATTTTCCCCTATTTTTCGCCCATAGGGCATGTTTGGGACATCCTGGGTAGGAAGCTTAGGAATTTTCCAGCACCCCAGAGGTAAGGTGTTAGTCAAAAAAGAGATTTTTCAGTTCGATTATTGTTCCGAAGGATGTTTACTGCCATCATTTGTCGAATTGCTGTACATAAACAGCTAAGATGTTTCACTAGATAGAATTTGATAATATAAATCCAATATTGTTGATAACTCATGTCTGAAAAAATGTGACTTAAACACACTTTACCTCTGAGGTGCTGATACAGGTTTTTCACTGAATATTTTGTATTTACTCAGTCTGGAGTCAAATTATTTTTGACTCTATTCCAAATGTGGTGAAACACAATACCACCTTGGTCTTTTAAATTAGAAAGCACAATTTTTACATCACACTCATAATGTCTATGAAATTCCAAAGTTCAACTACACTGCCCAAAAAATTAACGCACATTATGGAAATCTCAAATTTATTCTGAAACTGAAGGTGTTCTCAATGATAATTATTTTTATCAGAATTATGCATGCATATGTTATCCACTTTCAACGTTTTTCTTCAATACAGATGTTTTTTCCCAGCAGGAATAAAAAAAGATGATATTATCAGATTTTGAATGTATTGGCTCCATTCTAAACTCAGTTGTTCTCGATCAATTCTAGTGATCAATAGTTTTTCTTTCGTTTGATTTTTCTATACTCGATCGCTATGCAACGCGAAACACGCAATTTGACCCAAGAGGAATGTGCCCAAGCGGTAGTTTTGCGAGAAGAAGGGTGGACATACACAAGAATTGCAGAAAGGTTTGGAGTTTCCCATACAAGTGTGTCCAGAATGTTGCAGCGATTCAGGGAGACAGGTATGAATGTCCGAAGACCAGGACAGGGTAGACCACGGGTAACAACTGCCATTCAAGAACGTTACTTGAGAGTTTCTTCGTTAAGACAACGGTTTGCAACCGCTCGCCTCCTTCAAAATCAGCTTGAGCAAACTCATGAGGTGCGAATTAGCACTCAGACAATAAGAAATCGCCTCAGAGAATATGATTTAAGGCCTCGTGTCGCGGCAAGAGGCCCAGCTCTTACCCCAGTGCATCGAAGGGCGCGTTTGGATTTTGCGAGAGAGCACATCCATTGGGAAGAGGCCGATTGGGAAAGAGTTCTCTTCACAGATGAGTCTAGATTCTGCCTCTACCATTGTGATCGACGTTCCCTTGTATACAGACGTCCACATCAAAGATATGCTCAGTGCAATTTCCTGAATACTACTGGCTTCGGGGGAGGATCGATTATGGTATGGGGTTGAATATCTTTGACTGCTCGCACAGACCTAATGGTCGTTGATAATGGAGCTATGAATGCTGATAAGTATATAAGGAACATTCTTGAAGAGCATGTAGTGCCATATGCCCCATACATTGGTGAAAATTTCATTTTTATGGACGATAATGCCAGATCCCATCGTGCGCGCATCGTTCAGGAGTACCTTGAAGAGGTGAAGTCTATCGAATGGAATGGCCAGCAAGAAGTCCAGATCTCAATCCGATTGAGCAGATTTGGGACAACCTTAGAAGGCTGAGAAGTTCAGAAAATCATCCAGCTACTCTTAATGACTTAGGAATCCAACTTGGAGAAATCTGGGAAGGATTAGACTAGAACATTTTAAGATCACTCATTTTGAGTGTGAACCGTCGTTGCCGAGCTGTAATTAACGCAAGGGGTGAAAATACCAAGAATTAAATCACTTATCAGCATTTCAGTATTTTGAAAATTGTTCATTTCTCTTCTTTAACATAAGATTCTGTGGAAATCCTGACTTTTTCTTCCATTCAAAACCTTCCCGAGAGAACATAAAAAATAAGTTATAAAGTCAATGTAGAGTTAACTTTAATTAAAATTGAGATTTTCAGAATGTCTTCGTGAATCACTTTGTAATTCATGGGAATTAATAAATTTAGTCTTCTCCATACAGTTTCCTTTATTTATAAAATTTAACAATCAAAAACTTCGCACAATAAGAAAAATGTACACTTTTGGGCTACATTGATCTCCTGTGACTTTTTCAGTAATTTCGACAATTCTTCTTAAAAAAACGACACAGGTTTGGAATGGTTCACTTGTCACCATGAACATTCAAAGAAAAACTTGAAATGTTGCTTTAAAAGTACAGATTCTATACAAGGTGTCCCAAATTGCTTGATTTTGTTTGTTTCTTGTACTTTTGGACTAGATAGATAGTGTGCAAACCGTTTAACAATATCTTCATTTGCTTTGGAGATATAACCAAATTTTGATATTACATCGATTCTGAAAATATGTCATAACTGTTTTATTTTCAAAATATCTGAAAACGCTAAAAACATTCTACAGTCTGTTTTCAATTTTTTTTTTTCTTGTACTAAGAATAAAAATTGACATTCGCTATAATTTCAGATAAAATGAAAACAGTGTTCCTTTTTTTTAATATCTGTTTTACAGTTCTAAGAACATTGTAGCTGATCTGAATTAGAATGAGATGACTCCATGTGTTTTTTAAAGCTAGTTTCACAGTTTGAAGCATAATTACATATATTACACTTGTGTTGCTTCGATTTTAAATGAATTTTATCTATATGTGTTTTGAGATAATATCTCCTATTTGTAGCAAAGTCACATAAATAACATTTATGTTGCCTCAATTTTAAATGGACCGAATTTATATGCATTTTAAGAGTAGACGTTGTATTACAGGATATCTCACACAGATGGCACTTGTGTTGCTTCAACTTTAAATGAATCGAGTCGATGTGCTGCTTGAGATTAGATTTATGATTCGAAGCAAAGTCACAGAAATCGCACTGGTGTTGCTTCAAGTTTAAATGTTTTGCTATATGTACCTTGAGGCCAGATTTATGATTTGAAGCGAAGTCACACAAATGACATCTATGTTGCTTCAAATTTAGATGAACAGTATCTATATGCATTTTGAGATCAGATGTTGCATTGAAGAAAAACTCGCACAAATGACACTTGTGTTGTTTCCGATTTAAATGGATTCTAAGGATGTGTTTTTTAAGATTTTCTTTTCTATTGGCGGTATGTTCACACAAATGGCACTTATAATTCGAATGAATAGAATCTATGTGTGCTTTGAGATTATTTTTATCATTCGAAGCAAATTCGCATGAATGACACTAGTATTGCTTTAAATTCGAATGAACACTGTTAACATGTCGTTTGAGAGAATATTTGTTCTTGAGGGCAATCTGACAAATATCGCACCTATTTTGCTGAGTATTTAGTTCATTCCTTATAGGATTTTCTTGCACGATAGAGGAAGAACCATTTTTCTCGTCAATTTTATTGAGGCCATCGTGGTTATCTTCAACTTTCAGTATGATTTCTGCTATGTCTTGAACTTGATTCTCATCGATAAACTGTTCAGCAATATCGACATCTTCTTTTTTGACTTTGCTAGGTTCACAACTTACTTCATTGCAACAAACTTGAGCCCTGAAACAGATTTCCTTCAATTCGAAGAAGATAAAAACTGAAAACATACTGTCAATGTGTCAATTTAGAAATGAAACAGCAAAATTTCTAGAGGTTTGAGCATTGGGTGATCAGGTTAATCAAGAAGTTTAAAGCCACAAGCAGAAATATTCCAACTACTTTCGTTTCTGAAATGCAGATCGAATTCGAAAATGTGAACTTTTGGATATGTTATTGTTTCTCGGACCCTTTATGAAGACTGACTATAATAAATATCTTTACGTAGAAGTCATTGGCACAGTTAAAAAGTTATTTTTGACTCCACTCCAAAAGTGAAAACACGATATATCACCCTTGCTTTTGAAATAAGTAAGTCAAATTTTTATTTTACAGTAACAATCTCTATGAAATTCCGAAATTCAAACTATGAAATCTTATGTGTTTATCACGAGTCTTTTTTTGGAAATAATCTGATGAACAGTCTTCGTTAATCACTTTGTAATTCTTGGGAATTAACAAATTTAGTCTTCCCTATACAGTTTCTTTTTATTTATGAAAAATGACAATCGTAAACTTTGCACAAGAGGAAAAATTTTCCCTTTTGAGTGAAAAAAGTGATGAAAAAATAGTGAAAGAAAATGAGTGAGTACTCTATATACATACATTTTCAATTATAAGACTATTAAACCAAATTCGTGCACTATTTAGTACCTTTGTTATTTGTATAATTACACTACTTATACCTAGTTAGGAAAGGAAATCGTAATGTTATTAAATAATATTGGGGCATATATTATAATTTGTTTTTAAAAATTATTATTAAATCAAATTATATATTACGTACGATTTTTTTGCATTACGTTGACGAAATTCCCTTTGACGTTCAGCATTTGTTTTTGGTACTTTTTTTTTTTTATTTTTCCTTAAATCTTTCTGACGTTGATAATATGCCCTTTGACGTTCACAATTTCTTTTTCTTTTTAGCTCTTTCAGTTCTTCTTCTCTATAAAGCAAAAACAGCTTCATGTAAATAATAAATATAAATTATCTTCTTAATTTTGAATAGATGCTATGTAATAGCTTTACCGCGGCAGTCCTCGAGTGCCACACATATTACATTTTTTTAGATTAGATTTTGTATTTGTGGTATATTCGCATAACTGACACTTATTTTCCTTCAAGTTTGAATGAACACAATCATTTGTGATGTGAAGCATATTCACACAAGTGACACTCATGTTCCTTTAGCTTCAAATGAACTGAATCTATGTGTGCTTTGAGACCAACTTTATAATTTGAAGAAAATTCGCACAAGTGGCACTTGTGCGGTTTCAAATTTAAATGAACTAAAGCTATATGTGTTTTGAGAGATGATTTTTGATTTGAAGCAAATTCACACAAGTGACACTTATATGGTTTCAAATTTAAATGAACGTAATCCATGTGCATTTTAAGGCAATTTTTATGATTTGACGCAAATTCGCATAAATGGCACTTGTGTCGCTTAACATCTGAATGAACAGTGTTAGCATGTTGTTTGAGAGAATATTTGTTCTTGAGGGCAATCTGACAAATATCGCACCTATTTTGCTGAGCATTTACTTCAGTCCTCATAGGATTTTCTTGCACGATAGAGGAAGAACCATTTTTCTCGTCAATTTTATTGAAGCCATCGTGGTTATCTTCAACTTTCAGTATGATTTCTGCTATGTCTTGAACTTGATTCTCATCGATAAATTGTTCAGCAATATCGACATCTTCTTTTTTGACTTTGCTGGGTTCACAACTTTCTTTGTTGTAATAAACTTGAGCCCTGAAACAGATTTCCTTCAATTTGAAGAAGATAAAAACTGAAAATATACTGTCAAACTGTCAATTTAGGAATGAAACAGCAAAATTTCTAGAGATTTGGGCATTAAGGGATCAGATTAATCAAGAAGTTTAAAGCCACAAGCAGAAATATTACAACTACTTTTGTTCCTGAAATGCAGATCGAATTCGAAAATGTGAACTTTTGGAGATGTTATTGTTTCTCGGACCCTTTATAAGATGAAAACTGCCTATAATAGATATCTTTATGTAGAAGTCATTGGCGCAGATAAAAAATTATTTTTGACTCTACTCCAAAAATGAAAACGCGATGTGTCACCCTTGCTTTTGAAATTAGTAAGTTAAATTTTTATTTTACACTAACAATCTCTATGAAATTCCAAAATTCAAACTATGAAATCTTATGTGTTTATCACAAGTCTTTCTTTGAAATATTCTGATATACAGTCTTTGTGAATCACTTTGTAATTCTTGGGAATTAATAAATTTGGTCTTTGATATTCAGTTTCATTTTATTTATGAAATTCAACAATCATAAACTTTGCACAAGAGGAAGAATTTTCACTTTTGAGTTAAGTTGATATCCTGTGACCAAAGATTATAGAGTATACTCTATAATCTTTGTCATTTCAATAGTTCTTGTTAAAAGAGTTTGGAATGGTACATTTGTACTTCTGATTTGTGCAAACCGTTTTCGATATTACATACATACATCGATTTTAAAAATACATACGTCATAACTTTTTCGAAAATATCTGAAAACGCTAAAAACGTTCTACAGTCTGCATTCAATTTTTTTTTTCTAAGAATAAAAATTGACATTCGGTGTAATTTCAAATAAAATAATTTTTAAAATCTGTTTTACAGTTCTACGAACATTGTAGATGATCTTAATTAGAATGAGACGACTCCATATGTTTTTTTAGGCTAGATTTATATTTTGAGGCATAACTGCATAAATTGCACTTGTGTTGCCTCAAATTGAAATGAAAAGAAGCTATAAATATGCTTTTTGAGATCAGATGTTTTTTCGCTGTGTGCTTGTGATTGGTTTTTTAATCAATAAATAAAGTGAAAATAAGTGTTGCAGTTGCAAGATCAGTGTGTATCGTAGTTGATATTGAATTTTTCGACTTTGAGTGTTTATATATGGAAGAATTATCAACAGGAAAGTTTTTCATTTTAATATTTATTGAAATTTCATTCGGAAATCTTCGATTTGAGTATTATGCCTCATACTTGTGCAGTACCCGGTTGCAAAAGCAACTATAAATCTAACAATAATGAAAAAAGAAAGGGTCGGTATTTAGATTTCCGAAAGATTTCGACAGAAGAAGAAAATGACTTGACGCAATTCATAGAAAAAGTAGTTTTAAAATCCACAAAGACAGTGTAGTTTGTATAAAACATTCTGTAGATTCCCATATTATGAAAAATAACTCTTATGCAACTGCTATTCAAGGTATGCGGGTTTGCATTATATCACAATTTCAGTATGATTTCACACTAAAATTATGATATACTGACGTATTTGAAGATAGATATTTGGTTTATTCATCGTTCATATGCGATTTACAAATGTCATTACAAAAATATCATGAAATATCTGATGAAAAACTCTAATATAATATACCGCGAAAAATTCCTAAATTAACTGATTATGCATTTCCTTCAATTTTCCCAAATCATCCGAGTTACATGACGTTTTCAATTACTCCAAAAAAAACTGATCCGGAGGAACAGACACAAAAATCAGTTGTCCATTATGACAATTTTGGGACAAGATCAGATCGATTCATTTTCAGAATTTTGTTGTCATTTCAAAGACAAGGTAATCTCCCACTTCTTTTCAAACGTTAAAGAAAATGACTCTGTTCAATTCTACAATGTAACGTTTTTGAAATGTTTATTTATGACGTATTTCCAGGGTACTTGAGATGTTTATCACGACAAATGTTCACTATGTCAGCAGCTTTCTGAAATAATCTTGAGCAAATTTTCCTAACTTTTGAGTAATATCTTCCTTAATAATTATTCAATAATGGTTAGTGACTCCCAAGAACTACTCTTTCCGACATGAAATTACTAACTTTTAGCCGTTAGTTATCAGAATTGTTTTTATTTATTCGGAGTTTATTTTTAGTTTTTTTTAACCTTTTTCATGATTGAATTCATAGTTTTTATTCATTAAGAGCTTATTCTCGTTGAATTTCTGTTTTCTGGGATTTATTTTGAGTTTAAAGATCAGCAGTCGGAATGTAAACATTTTCGATAGCAAAATAATACATTTTTTTCTTCTTTTGATGTTCATTCACCTATTTTATTTGCTTTAGAAAGTAGCATAATTTCCATTCTGATTGTAATCTTGTGGAACTCAATACAACAGCTACCTCCTCGTGGTGAGTTCTGGATTATTTGCGATAAAAATATTAGGAAAGAAGAAATCCGTATAATATCAATATCACCTCGTGCTACTTGTCACCCCAATCATAATAATGGCAATGTCTAACCTTCCGGCCTGTTAGATTTAGTAGGCTGTGACTGTGTCTATGTGTTTCTTCAGAATAGTTTTGAAATTAACAGCCAAGCCACACAAATGGTACTTATGCTGCCTCAAATTCAAATGAACAGAATCAATGTGGATTTTTAGGGTATTTTTTTCATTTGAAGCAAATTTGCATAGATGGCACTTGTGTTGCTTAAAATTTGAATGAACAGTGTTAACATGTCTTTTGAGAGAATATTTGCTCTTGAAGACAATCTGACAAATATCGCACCTATTTTGCTGAAAATTTACTTCATTCTTTATGGGATTTTCTTGCACTATAGAAGAAGAACCATTTTCATCATCATTCTTATAGAGGCCATTGTAGTTATCTTCAACTTTCAATAAGAATTCTGCTTTGTCGTAAACTCGATCTTCATCGATAAATTGTTCAGCATCATCAACAACTTCTTCTTTAATCATGCGAGTTTCAAAACTTTCTTCATCCTCGGAAACTTGAGCCCTGCAACAAATTTCCTTGATTAATATCGACAGGCTAATTACAAAACCAACAAGGGTAACTCATCATTCAGCTACTTTTCTTGATCAAATTTTCACTGATTCTGAGAATGGTACACATGTACTAGAGAATTAGATTAGAGAAAGGGAATCAGTTGGGCCGAAATCAAATATACCTTGACCTAAAGTTCTACTGTGCATCCCCGCACTGAATACCAGTCAAGTAGTAATGACTCGGAGCACTTTGCCAATTTTCAGAGGCCTACATCCAACCCTTGTTCTGGCTTTAAGAATGTGCTGTGACCTTTCTCGATCAACTGCTTCACACTCGTAAAGTAGGTGTGGGGCAGTAATACTGCTTCATGGCAAAAGCGACATGTGTTATTGTGCGTTTTTCCCATGTTTTTCAGGTGGTAGCAAAATTCAACCATCACAAAAATGTGAGACATCACCTGTTTCCGTGAATGCATCGAAATGGAAATCAAAGACGATGGGAGATGGATAAACAAGCGGCGTAAGAAAAATTACAAAAAAGAAGTGCTCACCCATCATTGATATACGCATTTATTTCTTTCTTAATTCGGTTTCCAATAAATTCCATTATGTTGTTTGTTATTTGGTGCGATAAGTTGGGTTGTGTCATTGACGTGGAAGTCAATGGTTTGAGCATAGAACATCAAATACTGGGTTGTGTTTTTTTTACGCGCTTACTGATTGGGATCTTCTGCCAAGCGATACGCTCTCTGGTGAGAGAAATCTGAACCCTTGAGCGCTAGTAGTTTTTGGTTATAAACGTGGAATGTTAATGTAAATGTGTTTATCTTCAGTTTATTTTCGGGGTTTTGTGCGGTTTTGTGAGTTGAAAGTTTTGATGTTATTGATTTTCCAAACTTGGATTATTGCTCAAGAGTTTGAAAGCTCTTTATGCTCATTTATATCATTTTTAACCATAGCTGTTATCACATGACTTCCTCACGTAATGACTATTGTTGCAATGTAATTCGTGGTCAAGGAGAAAAGGATCACATACTGCATTGAGCTTTCACTTGTTTCCAAAGGAGAAAGAAAGCAAGGTTTATTTGGAAACAAAATTTGGAATGGAACTCGTTGACAGAAGAAAGGCATGGATTTTAAAATTGAAGATTGGTAAACCGGTCACTCCATACATGAAAGTCTGTTCATTGCATTTTTCAGAAGATGATTGTTTTCATGAAGGTAACTTACAAATATAAATCATTACTGAATATTAATAAACTTCATATTTTTTTGTAATATTCTCAGGTACAAATAAAAAATTTTCAAGATTGAAGCAAACTGCAGTTCCTTCGAAGAACCTACCAATCATTTCAGAAGTTCATGGTTCTCAAGCTTCTTGCTCCTCTTCCCAGAAAACTATTCATCCTGAAGCCGGTTTGTCCAGTCGGACAAAGAGATACTATTCCAGGGTAGAAAGAAGAGAAAGTGTAAATGATTCCTGAAACATAGATGAATTCAAAATAGTTATCATCGAAATGAATACCATTTTCAATTCCCAGGCTCAGAGATTCCTGTTGTGCAGAAGTTCGATCTGAAGAAGATATGCAAGCTGCCATGGCATTAATGAATCTTTTGAACTTGGGAATTGAAATGAGTGAACCTGGTAGAAGAAGTGATTGTACCTAAAACTCGTGATTTTAACGTACAGGTAGATACCTCCAGAATTTCAACACTAACTGATCTCTTGAAAGATGACAAGTCTTCGAATACTCAAATACTTGATTCTATAGAGCATTTATTTAGTAAAGTATCGAAAGATTCAAGGCAGCATCGGTTAAATATCCGACAAATAGTTTTAACTTTCACAAAAGTGAAATTAGATCTATCATATGTAACTTTGTCAATTCTCTTCAGTATTTCCCAACAAGTCTGTAAAAATAATTTTTATGAAACATTGAGTGTATTCATTGCCATCTTGAAACGAACGGTGTATTTTCCATCGGTAGATGAAATAAAGCGAAACATGCCAAAATGTTTCTCTGGCTTTGAAAATACGAGGGTTGTACTTGACTGTACTGAAATATATGCCCAGAAACCGTCTTGCTTATGTTGTAGAATTAAGTTCTATTCTCAGTATAAAAGTAGTACCAGTTGAATTCATGACTGGTGTATCCCCAGGTGGGATTATAACATTTGTCAGTGAACCGTATTGTGGTAGAGCATCTGACAAAACCATATTTGAAGAGTGTGGTCTCATTGACAAACACACCAATGGTTGATAATGGCTTCCTTATAGAGGATTTTAGTAGAATGCATGGTAATAGAACTCATTCGACCGCCATTTTTTAAGAAAAAAAATCAATTAACACCAGAAGAATCTCTAAAAAATCAGAAAATTGCATCTGCTCGCGGTCATAGTGAGAGGGCAAATCAAATATTGAAAATTTTCAAAATATTGAGTGGGAAAATTGAATGGAGGTTAATACCTTAAGTAAATGAAATATCACAATTGCCTGCGCAATTACCAATTTATCAAGTCCCATTCTATCAGATGAAAGATTTTAATGTACTCGATTTAAAATTATCCTTCACTAATATGCAAATATTATAACTGTTGTGTATTACAAGTAAATATATACATGTATTGATTGATTTACTTTATATTTAAACAAATTCATTGCTATTGCAATGAGTAACTCCTAAGTACTGAAATTTTTGATAGGTGGGAGGTAAGTGAACAAATTATTAAATGAGATATAAACATATGTTTTGCTGTATATTATTTTCAAATAAAACATGAACCATTTTATTAAAGAAGTTGTATTTGATGTTTCTCAACATTTCTTTAGCAAAAGCATAGTCATAATTTTCTTCGATTATTTTCAAACTATCATCATAAGATGCATATATCACAAAATAGCATTTCTCTAAATTGAGCACTGCTTCATTTCACAAAGTCTGAAAATATCAAAATTATTGTTCAGGAACGATTTACATGTTCCAAATACCTCCTTTTATATACGATATTACGGAAAATAAATGTCTATTTTTAATAAAATAAGCTGTGATATCGAAGATAAACCACGAATCTGTAGACACTACACGAAATAAAGCACAAAAACATAAGACACCTCTACTTTTCCACTCATTAAAAGCTGATGTTCGTTTGTTGTACTAGCGCTCAGGGTTCAAAACTTTACCACCGAGGCGCTGGCATCTACGCAGAAGTTCCCAATAGGACATCAAAAGTTTTGTGAAACCCCCCTTCAGCTTCAAATCAGCAGTTCTTTTAAAAAACCTCGTGATCATTTGCTCATTAATGAAAATGAATAGGCCTATTCATACAGTTTACGAAAGCTCAAAGTTTATTGGCGATTCCAGCTGCCGTTGGGGGCGCTAAACTTGTTTTCTAGGTTCGTTATTTCGCCACCAGCCGCGTGGCGCTAGGCGATTTGTTTTGAAATTTCCGAATGACAACTACATATTTAAATAATTTAATTAATTTGTGAAGAAAATGACTGGATTTTTATTTATTGGAGTGATTTTAATACTATTTGAGATCGTGGTGTGTGTTTATGAATATTGAGTGAAGTGAATTGAGGTGAATCAATTCGTTTTTGCCATGAATGATTCACTGATTTTCAAATTACTTGCAAGAAAAGTTATTACGATCAAATGAAAAAGTATTACACAATATTGGGTTTATTGAAAGGTAGGAGAACAATATAAAACAAAAGATTGGTATATTATTAACTTTATTCTTTCTTCTCTCCACAATTCGACAATACAAGAGACTACGTTCTCGATGCCTGTCTCACAAAATTATCGAGTTACAATGTATTTGTGTGCTTTTTCTGCATAATTCGTCAATAAATGCCACTACTTCCAAATGTTATTCAATTGAAGCAGAATTATTCATACTACGCACAGGTTCAACTAGGAATGAGTCTTTTGAATTTGGAATCCTGCGACTTCATTGTTTATACAAGTTTTTATTAATCATTTTTGAAGGTGTCCTGTTCAATGAAAATTTCCCACGAAATATGATTGAGAGGATTTCATTTTATTATTTTGATCATTTATTGCATGGTATTAGGAATGAAAGATTCTGAAATTCTTTCTAGTCTTAATTTGCATTTAAGCAAAAGGGAAATTGTACAAATTTTTCATCACTCAATATGAAGATGACAATCCAATATGAATAGAATATTCATTCACATTAGAAAAATTCGATATTTACTACCACATTTACCTATAAATATAATAGAAGATAGAAATATCGATACCAGAAACTCGGGAACGATGTAATTGTAAAGTCAAAGTGAACTAAAACAAAATGCTGACAAATATAGAACAAAAAAAGTACTCATTCCTTATTAGTCAGCGTAAGTTGTCTGGTATCTAGGTATATCTCCGAAACTAATCTAACAAAATCATGTGGTATTTTTTATAATACCTCTTTCAACGACATTTGATGATTAGAATAAAAATTTAGATATGGATTTGTGTGTGTGTGTTTTTTTTTCTGAACACACTTGTTTCAAAATGATTTGGAAATTTTCTTATCGAAACATCTAAGAAGGAAAGTACATTAAAAGAATTGGTTCTAAATTCAACATAAGAACTGTTTTCAAAACAAAAAATGATTTACGATTTTTATTAACAAAAACTAAACCTTTGAATGAGAACCAAAAATCTAGAAATTGTATTTACAATATTCCATGTATTTGTGGAAAATCTTATAGAGGAGAAACATCAAGACCATTAGAAATCAGAAAACGTGAACATAAGAATAACATATATATATATATATATATATATATATATATATATATTCTTATGAAAAAGAGAGCTAAAATAATACATTAAATGTTGAAACAAAAAGTACCTAAGCTGAGGTAAAAAAAGAACGGGGTATCATAACATTCTTTGTATGATACTATAGAATCATACGATACTATCAACACTAGTATCATACGATACTATATAGCCAGGGGAAAAAACCTCAGCCGAAAAAACCTGCCTCCCCGTAAACAAAATAACATAAAATATCAAATATCAGGAAAATCTTGAAAGACATCAGTGTGATCATCTTCATGTTATCCGTCGATGGGCTCGGATACACAGATTCTTTCCAAAACGACTCGTAATTCTTAATCTGAAATGAAAAAAGACAAAAGAAACTGATTATTCAGAATAAATCGAATGCATTTTGGAAATGCATTTGCTACTTTAAAAAACATCAACATTAAGATTTCTTGGCCAAATAATGTTCGGAGGTTTATAAAATATTCATGACAGAAATGTCACAAAATTTGAAAGAAATGAAAAAAAAACTCCATCAATTTCCTCTTTCCGAATCTGTTGAATGTTACGAAACTGATAATTTTTCAACATAACATGCTAAACTTGTAAAAAAATCAATTAATACATAACCTTTCAACTGTCCTCTTTCACGAGGATTTTTTTCTGTTTCCGTGTGGGTTTCTTGCAGAAGAATCTCTTTGATACCATGTTCATCAGCTAATTTGGAGACGTAATCACACTTTCCTTTCGAAATTCCTCCGAATTGTTGCTCTCTGGTCGTGAGGGTTTTTTCAAACCAGATACGACCTTCCAGGTGATGATTTTTCGGCACTTCGGATGTTTGAAGACCGCTACGGGACCCCAATGAAAGGCAATCATCTCCCATAGATAAACCAAACATGTTATAACACAAGAAAACAGAATATTTTTCAGGAGCAAAAACTCAGAAATATTACGAGAATAACATAAAAAATAGAGATATTGCAGTGAACTAATATCATTAGTTCACTGAGATATTGGTAGATCACAGATAACAGATCATGTGTGTTCCAATACCGGCAATCACATGATGGATTGGAATGGAAAAAAATTCTAATGACGGAACCTGATGGCAGAGACAATCTCTGCTGATGGTTATAAAAGAAAAATCAAGGAATCAGCTTGTATTTTGTTGGATGAGCCTAATAAACTCGCCAATTGTTCAGTAGGAATAGATCGAATTTGGATGGATTTATTGAAAAAAGAACTGGTTTCAGGGAATTTTGAAATAAAATAAACGATATCAACATCTACAACATTTCCAAAAAATGTAATTCAGAAACCGTCAATTGAATTTCACTTCAATTTCAGTAGGCGTCAATTGAAAATCAGAAATATTCTTTTGTAATTCAGATTCTGTGACTTAAGTCATGAATATGTAAAGTGTTTTTGAGAAAACTCAAATTAAGAGCATATTCAAATCGCAATAAACAAAAAATGAATTTCAAAGATAATTGGTCAGTTTGTCGTGTTTCAATGTTGAGGAATACAGTCACGGCCTACTAAATCTAACAGGCCGGAAGGTTAGACGTTGCCGTTGTTACGAGTAGCGTGTCTAGTGGTACGCGTAGATATAGACAGTATACGTTTTTCTTGTGCAATTCGCACTGTTTTCGATATAGTTTCGAATTTATTTCAATTCATAATGTAATGAAGAACTGTAGGGAGGAAAACAAAACAGCATTTCGTTTATTTGCGAATAATTTCTCAATATTTTATCGCAAATAATCCAGAACTCACCACGAGGAGGTAGCTGTTGTATTGAGTTCCACAAAATTACAATCAGAATGAAAATTATTTTACTTTCTGAAGCGAATAAAATAGGTGGATGAATATCAGAAGAGGAAAAAAAATATTATTTCGCTATCGAAAATGATTCAATTCTGAACATATTTTTTTTGAACATAAAATAAATCCTATAATAAAGTCTGAATAAATAAAAACAATTCTGATAACTGACGACTAAAAGTTAGTAATTTACTGTCGGAAGGAGCAGTTCTTAGGATTCTATCACTAACCATTATAGAATAATTATTAAGGAAGATATTACTCAAAATTTTGGGAAATTTGTTCAAGATAACCTCAGAAACCTGCTGACATAGTGAACATTAAATTTGTCGTGATAAATATCTCAAGTAAATAAACATTTCAAAACGTCTCTCTGAAATTTATATTGTAGAATTGAGCAGTGTCCTTTTCTTCAACGTTGGAAAAGAAGTGAGAAATTGCCTTGTCTTTGAAATGACCACCAAAGTCTGAAAATGAATCGATCTGATCTTGTTTGTCGCAATCGATGTAAACATAATCATAATGGACAACTAATTTTTGTCTCCATACCTCAAGATCAGTTCTTTTTGGAGTAATTGAAGACGTCATGTAACTCAGTTGATTTGGAAAAATTGAAGAAATGCATCATCAGTAGTTAATTTAGGAATTTTTCGCGGTATATTTATAACTGAACGACTGAACCTTAGGCGGTTGGATAAGAGTTATTTTTCAAAATATGGGAATCTCCAAAATGTTTTATACAAACTAATTTGTCTTCGTTGATTTTAAAACTACTTTCTCTATGAATTGCGTTAAGCCATTTTCTAACTTCTAAATACTAACACCTTCTTTTCTCATTAGTGAACTTATAGTTGCTTTTGCAATCGGGGCAGAGTACTCAAATCTAAGATTTCCAAATGAAATTTTAATAAATATTAAAATGAAAAACCTCCCTGTTGATTATTCCTTCCAGATATGAACACTTAAAGTCGAAAAATTCAATGATGAATCGATACACACTGATCTTGCAACTGCAACACTTATCTTCACTTTCTTTGTTGATTATAAAACCAATCACACACACACAGCGAAAAAACACAAACCTCTTTACACGCTTCCCTGTCGAATTTTGGATACGCTTTTACTCTCACACCTTCCTCACAGAACTGACACCAGCAACTGGCGTGTAACACCTCGAGCCCAATAGGCAACGTCGCGTTTTAAGGCAACATTCTGGCCTGTTAAATATCGTAGGCCGCGATACAGTCATAAGATTGCATCCATGCAAACATTTATTCACTTGAAGTGTTCCAGTCCGATGAATTTGACTAATTCTGCAAATGCAATCTGCCCACATTGCCATACTACAGTAACAACTTTCGATAACATCGAAAGAAAAAATTATAAAAAAAAATACACAAGAAGACCGAGAAAGGATTGTTCAATGTGCTAATAAAGGTTGTGACTGGGTTACTTTAGCGGCAACATCTTCTTCTTAATATATAAAACTCAGTCGACCATATTGTTGGTTACACCATTTATAACTCAAGATTGGATGAACTGTTTGTTATGAAAGTTTTTTTGTTGGATTCTTCTACGGTGGGGTTAACATAAAACACATTAAAACAATGAAAAAATTTGATGAAATGGAAAAAAAGTAGGAAATAATTTTCCTTCTTGCGAATAACGCCAGTAGATGTCGCTGTCGCTACGGTTGATAGCGTTTTCGTGTAGGTATTATATCTGATTTTAATTTCTCTGCAACGCCACTAGATGTCACTGCAATTTAAACTGTGTATTTGAGTTGCCAAAACGTCTTAGACTTGGAATTCTAATCTTAATATATGAAACTCAGTCGGCCATATTGTTGGTTACACCATTTATAACTCAAGATTGGATAAACTGTTTGTTATGAAAATTTTTTTGTATTGTATTCTTTTACGGTGGGGGTTAACATAAAACACATTAAAACAATGAAAAATTTGATGAAATGGAAAAAAAGTAGGAAATAATTTTCCTTCTTGCGAATAACGCCAGTAGATGTCGCTGTCGCTACGGTTGATAGCGTTTTCGTGTAGGTAATATATCTGATTTTAATTTCTCTGCAACGCCACTAGATGTCACTGCAATTTGAACTGTGTATTTCGAGTTGCCAAAACGTCTTAGACTTGGAATTCTAATCTTAATATATGAAACTCAGTCGGCCATATAGTTGGTTACACCATTTATAACTCAAGATTGGATGAACTGTTTGTTATGAAAGTTTTTTTGTTGGATTCTTCTACGGTGGGGTTAACATAAAACACATTAAAACAATGAAAAATTTGATGAAATGGAAAAAAAGTAGGAAATAATTTTCCTTCTTGCGAATAACGCCAGTAGATGTCGCTGTCGCTACGGTTGATAGCGTTTTCGTGTAGGTATTATATCTGATTTTAATTTCTCTGCAACGCCACTAGATGTCACTGCAATTTAAAATGTGTATTTGAGTTGCCAAAACGTCTTAGAATTGAAATTCTAATCTTAATATATGAAACTCAGTCGGCCCTATTGTTGGTTACACCATTTATAACTCAAGATTGGATGAACTGTTTGTTATGAAAGTTTTTTTGTTGGATTCTTATACGGTGGGGTTAACATAAAACACATTAAAACAATGAAAATTCGATGAAATGAAAAAAAAGTAGGAAATAATTTTCCCTTCTTGCGAATAACGCCAGTAGATGTCGCTGTCGCTACGGTTGATAGCGTTTTCGTGTAGGTATTATATCTGATTTTAATTTCTCTGCAACGCCACTAGATGTCACTGCAATTTAAACTGTGTATTTTGAGTTGCCAAAACGTCTTAGACTTGGAATTCTAATCTTAATATATGAAACTCAGTCGGCCATATTGTTGGTTACACCATTTATAACTCAAGATTGGATGAACTGTTTGTTATGAAAGTTTTTTGTTGGATTATCTACGGTGGGGTTAACATAAAACACATTAAAACAATGAAAAATATGATGAAATGGAAAAAAAGTAGGTAATAATTTTCCTTCTTGCGAATAACGCCAGTAGATGTCGCTGTCGCTACGGTTGATAACGTTTTCGTGTTGGTATTATATCTGATTTTAATTTCTCTGCAACGCCACTAGATGTCACTGCAATTTAAAACTGTGTATTTTGAGTTGCCAAAACGTCTTAGATTTGGAATTCTAATCTCAATATGTATATGAAACTCAGTCGGCCATATTGTTGGTTACACCATTTATAACTCAAGATTGGATGAACTGTTTGTTATGAAAATTTTTTTGTCGGATTCTTCTACGGTGGGGTTAACTTAAAATTAACATAAAACATTAAAACTATGAAAAATTTGATGAAATGGAAAAAAAGTAGGAAATAATTTTCCTTCTTGCGAATAACGCCAGTAGATGTCGTTGAGTTGATAGCTTTTTCGTGTAAGTATTATATTTGATATAAATTCGGTGACTACATTTAATAATAATATTAACGCATCTGAGTCCATGTGTTATCACACCTTCTTTATTCCGAACACTACGGAAAAATTTTATGACGAAAAAAACTAAAAAATGTGGTTCATCATGAGGTACAACAATGAGTCAATTTTAAATAATAATAAGGTACCGCTTAAAGAAAGTGAAGTCTATTCATGTAAATAACATGTGCATACCAACCTATTTCAATGTATTTAATTTTTTTATATTTTGTACTTTAATTTTGACTTTTTTACCTACTACTTGAAATTCAATTGACATAATCTGAATTTCATTTGACATAATCTGAATATCAATGGACTTACCTATCTGAATTACATTGATGTTTTTCTCTGAAATACAATTGAGTAGCCTGAAATACAAGTGATATTTTCTGAATGTCAATTGACGATTTCTGAATCCACAATTGGAAATGGTATAGTAATCAATATTGATCTATGTTCATCATATATTGACAAATGTCAATCCAAAAATAAAAAAAAAATTGTCACGATTCTACAAAGTTCAATGAAAATTAGTTATTGTCTGACGAAGGAGTCTGAATGACACATGTGTTTCTTCAAGTTTGAATGAACTGAATCTATGTGTTTCTTCAAAGCAGGTTTCCGATCTGTAGAAAAAAATCACACCAAAGCAGTTATGCGGCTTTAAATTGAAATGGACCGATTCGACATGCGACTTGAGGTTCCCTTTCCTATTGAAAGCCAAGTCACAAGAATGGCACTTGGGTTCCTTCAAATTCAAATGTATAGAAACAATATGTCTATTAAGTGTCGATTTTAAATTGAAAGCATAGTCGCACAAATGACACTTGTGCTGCTTCAAATTCAAATGAACAGAATCTATGTGTTCTTTCAAATGAGATATTTTATTTGAAGCATAGTCGCATAAATGACACTTGTGTTTCTTCAAGTTTGTATGAACTGAATCAATATGTTCTGTTAAAGCAGGTTTCTGATCTGTAGAAAAAATCACACGAATGGCACTTATGAGGCTTTAAATTGAAATGGACCGATTCGACATGCGACTTGAGATTTCCTTTCCTATTGAAAGCCAAGTCACAAGAATGGCACTTGTGTTCCTTCAAATTGGAATGTATCGAAACAATATGTCTATTAAGTGTCGATTTTAAATTGAAAGCATAGTCGCACAAATGACACTTGTGCTGCTTCAAATTCAAATGAACAGAATCTATGTGTTCTTTCAAATGAGATATTTTATTTGAAGCATAGTCGCATGAATGACAGTTGTGTTTCTTCAAGTTTGTATGAACTGAATCAATATGTCTGTTAAAGCAGGTTTCTGATCTGTAGAAAAATCACACGAATGGCACTTATGCGGCTTTAAATTGAAATGGACCGATTCGACATGCAACTTCAGATAACTTTTCCTGTTGAAAGTCAAGTCAGTCACAAGAATGGCACTTGTGTCCCTTCAAATTCAAATGTAGCGTATTAATATGTCTTTTTAGTGCCGATTTTTGATTGCAAGCATAGTCGCACAAATGGCACTTGTGTTCCTTCAAATTTAAATGTATCGAAAACAATATGTCTTTTGAGTGCCGATTTTTGATTGCAAGCATAGTCGCACAAATGACATTTGTGCTGCTTCAAATTTAATGAACAGAATCTATGTGTTCTTTCAGATGAGTTTTTTTATTTGAAGCATAGTCGCATGAATGACACTTGTGTTTCTTCAATTTTAAATGAACTGAATCTATGTGATTTTCTAAAGCAGGTTTCTGATTTGTAGAAAAATCACACAAATGCCACTTATGTTGCCTCAAATTTGAATGAACTGATTCTATGTGTCTTTCAAGTGTTGACTTATGACACTTATGTCGCTTAGAATTCTTTCTACCAACAACTTCTTTGTTTGCACTAGGTTTTTCTTTGTCGAATGAGGAGATTAACAGTTCTTTCTTCTTCTTGTTCAGATAGAGCACTAAGGTTATCGTAACTTTCCATTTTAACCACAAAAGCGTCTCTGTTATGAACTTGATTCCCATCGATGAATTGTTCAACTATCTCCACA